>JBAJFG010000236.1:0-130755 GCA_037903475.1 Ancylostoma caninum | reverse complement strand
TCAAAAGGTTGCCCCATTTTGCGCATATATCTTCCATGCAGTACATGAGTCTGGGCTGTTTTTTTTTCGAATAAATTTAGTACCCCCTCACTAATTGTTTTACTGAAAATTTCAAGTCAATCCATGGAGTTTGGATTGTGCAGTTCTTCGAATACTGCGTATAGTCAAAGCCTATAGAATATCTGCCCGATTCGAACGACGCCGTGGACTAACGTGAATGCTCGAAAAATTCCAGCCCATTTTTTCCTGTGCGACTTCCTAATTTATTCATCTCCGGATTTACCGATTTTTCTCATTAGGTTTGTACTCTTTGTTTTGTTTGCTTTCGGACTGTTGTGCTTTCTCAATTTCGTCTATTGTGGCTTGAACTATGAACTCGATTTAGGCTCAATTTTTTTCCCCACTTGTAATTTCCACTTCCATATCCCCATATCCAAAAAGGGCTTCGTTTTGATCTTGACTCGAGGAGGACTTCATACTGAGGCTGGCTATGAAGTGGTTCAAGTGGTTCAGGCTCCCACTAAATCCTCCTATAGGCACGTGCATTTTTCCAACCGACAATTTAATTCTTACATACATCTTCAATTTCATCTGGATGTGTACGGCACTCTCTAGTCGGAGAAATTCGCTGTCACAGCATGCGTTTTGAAAAAAATAGTATATTTATATCGTTTACTCGTATATCAATGTGTACAAACAGCAATTATTACTTCAAAGCTCTTAGGCGTACTTTGAGCCTTTGAACATTCGGTCACACATAACTCGAAGGTATGAATAAGGCAGATCAGTTTCACAGAAATACCCTAAAATCTAAGTGACATAGACGAACGAAAATATCACTGATAGCTCTCCTAAATATTTACAGAGGTGTAGTTTTCTGCATGTACTGTACAGCAAAGTAATTGCACTATGAGAGAGGTAGCTTTACGATTGTGGACGGCACGGTGGCACACCGCACTTTTTTCGGCGCATCAAATACGCCGAGCGTTAGCCTGCACCTGGGGAATTCCCAGTATGAAAGACAATAAAAGAACGAGTTGTATCCGACGAGTAGGTACTCCGCGACAGAGAAAGCGAGGTACGCTGAAATGAGGAATTTCTGAGGCAACACACTCCAAGCTCTAGGGTGACAAAATTTGAAAAATGAAGATAAACACTGGTGGCAAACTGAGATATTCCATGAGTTGCAAATATTATAAAACCAGGGCTACGTTAAAGGTTTTTTTGTTTTGCATTTTTTATTACCTTAGGGTTTGTTAGTTTTGGTTTCAATACATTTAATTTTTTACATAGTACAGGCAGTACTTCTAGGATATATTGTCATGGTGATTATGATAAAATTTGTTTCGTCCAGAACATTGAAATAAAGATGCTTATAATGGAATTTTTTGGCGTCAGAAAAGCTAGTGAAACTAACCTTGAGGTATGCAGTAAGCGAGGAACAACGGGTAGGACACCCCGGTTGAAAGCGACAGGATGAGACCAGTGACGAACATGAACACCTTGATCCGCCAGATCACCTCATACTGGAATGAGCAAAATTCTTTCGCGTTCGCTTCCCAGTGAAATTTTCCTAATCGGCCGAGGATACTCACCAGTAAACAAAAACCAGGTTCAAACCGAAAATCATGTAGACATTGTAGTTTCTGTATGAATTCCACAACTCCCTACTTAGTCACATGGTATGATCTTACTTACGCTGATTTTTCACTCGTGTAGGCCTTCGTGTCAGCTGCTTTGTAGAGCATACGTTCTCCATCAGCCCCCCCCCCCTTAACCCCTCCACAATCTCGTAATTCTGCTCGGCGGCGCCACAGCAGATACTGGGCCTGGATGCATCGTTGAGGTTACCCATGGTAAACTTGTAACGACCCGAACTTACTCTTTATCTGGGTCCGGATGCATCATTGGAATGGGGGGTATTCTCATAGACCTAAGATAGCCCATAGGTAGCACCTGAATATGGTCAGCATCGCACATGGGCAGACATGTTAATGGGTGCCGGATAAAGGGTAAATTTGGGTGTGTTGGCATGTTTACAATGGGTAATCTCGGTGATGCATCCAGGTCCTGGCACCTATCCACGTGCTTACCCATACGTGACATTGTCCATATCCGGCTGATACCCGTGGGTACGACATTACCAATCCTTCGAATGATGCATCTGGATCATAATGAGAGTGGCTGTACCTATTAGGCTGATAATCGGAGTCAGGAACTACTTTCCAAACAGCCGTGCAGTAATGGTGTCCACTAGCCTTTTTGCTAGGCAATCCTACTACATCCCATTACTACCTTATACTTGAAGTATTCTTAGTAAGGTGAATTATGCTTTGAGAGCGAAGATCGGACTGTTCTTCCCTAATGCTGCTGCCATCCAAGATCTCATGGCATAGCTACTTTCTAGAACCCAATTGTTCCTTTTTTTAAAGCTCAGCTTTGTTGCATGCATTCATTTTCCGGCTACAAATAAGATTTTCTTATCGATATGGACTCAAGCACAACGTACTTTCTGTGAAGTTTCACGAATGCCTCCGAAGTGATGGAGGATGGTGTTGAACAGCATGTTGAAGTTGAACGAGATGATCCAAATGGAATACGCTATGGCGTGAATAACTGAAATGATCCTGCTCCATCAACCAAGAACTCTTACACACTGCTTAGTTTACGTACCGAAGTTACACTTTATATCCAGTACGGAGACGGCCACGAGACCGACCAGTTCCGACCACATAGTTTTTGTGTAAAAATAGATTACACGCCTGTATGCCAGCGATTTCGGTGCTGCGTTTCGGAACGCCCGTCTATAGAGCTAAAAATATCCCTGAATTCTATTGAATCCTTGACGAGAACAGGATATCTTATACGTATATGGGACTCTAATAGAGCGGACACATTCGCACGCTCCACACCACGCTATCGATCGGAAGGAGAACGGTGATGTGCGTGGGTGCGCAGGCAATCAGAGTGCAAAGACGCAGATGGTGCGGCGCGTGCGAGCGGGTCCAGGCACATGAAGTCTCATTACATGAATGCAAGTTAAGCAAGACTCACTATAAGAAAGAATATTCTTGGCGGACAGTGCAGAAACATAACGAAGAGCCAAAAGTAACGTTGGGGTTCCCAGATCCCGATCGCGTAAGAAACGGGTGGCAGTATCCTGAAATTTGCGCCCATGAAGGGATTGCTCCAGGATCCTTGATAGAAAACAAGCTATTTCTGACGTCAAGTCGGAGAATGAGGCGAAAATGCTTTTAAAAACAAAAGGTTTTACTCACGAGTGCACGCCCGGACACTGATCGCTCTGAGTAAAGTTCATGATGACGTCGAATTGGAAGATGTACGTGTAGGCGATGCAAAAGTAGCAACCGATCCCGGGCAACAGAGCTCCCATGCACACGATGAACCTCACTGAAACAGCTGTTCCTCAGAGAAGCGGCCATCTTCTCCGCTTTTGCATACAGTGTCTGTCACCGAGCCAGCCTAGGAGGAGAACCAGTTCGGCTCAGTCGGAAGCAAAAACCAAATGGCAATCTCCCTCGTCTCAATTACCCCGACCGACTGGACCATATGGACAGCTGCAACTCACTTTTTACCATTCGCTCTACCGTCCCATCATTCGTCATGGCGGTCATTTTCGGACGGGCTTTGGTTTTGTCGTGTGTGGTTCTTTGAAAGGTGTTCCTGGAAATGCTCGGAGAGGTCAGAGAGTTTGAGAATCAAAATAAAAAAAACTATTGACGAAGTACATATTTATGAGATAACAGCAAAAAAATCAAATATAATACTTCGCATGATCTGTTCCACTGGGGAAAACAGTTGAAGTGACGCCACAGGGTAAAGACCGCGGGAGAGTGAGCAGAAATCCGAGAGATGGGAAGAGAAAAGCAGGCAATATGCACCTATCTCGAAAAACCTAGGAACCTTGTTTTGCATATGAGACTGAAAAAAGAGCAAATCCCACGATGAAGACATACGTGCTAATGAAAATCACGGTTTTTAAAGTCAATGGTTTTGTATCAGCAACGGTCAAATCCATGCAGATACCATACATATCCATGCAGAACCCATGCATGTCCATGCAGAACCCATGCGTCTTCAAATTAGATGCAAAACGCTGCGAAACCCATGAACACCATCGATTTTCTCAATCCCATACAGAATCCATGAATACCAATGCAAAAGACGATCGCTAGGTTTCCTAAGATGTACTCAACTATGGTCGCATTTGAAACAGACTTGAAACAAAATCATCTTCTTATATGTAAGGTACAAGTGAATATTTCGAATGAAGTAGTTGTAAGCAGCCGTAGAGAAACAAAGCAATGGTTGTAAAACTTGGAAGAAGAAGTAGGGAGTGGAAAGGAAGAGTAGAACGAACACGAGTCCAGAAAAATGATGGAGATGTAAAAAAGAACCTCTTCATGAGCTTGCTTCCTAAAAAACTGTTTTGGACCACGAAGACTGCAGAAAATCACCAGGAAACCACTACAGGTCAAATGTTAGCGCTATAGGAAGATGCTAGGACAATGAAGCACAACAAATGCCACCGGGAAAACAGCTGGTTCGCGCGGCGGTCGCCGCTAGCCTTTTTATGGACAACACGCGTGGAACAATGTCCATTCAACAATAGGACAGCGGCGAAAACAAAGACAAGTAATAGACAAAAGTTGTCCGGGGCTAGTGCTCTGCAAGGCACTTCACCTCCACTCACACACTTCCCCTATCTTCTCGCATCATAATCCTCTCTAGCGATGTGTAAAGCATCGAAAGCGTCGAGAAAAAGCGCCAGGACAGGAATCGGGCGCGTGAAGTTTCACCGAACACGATCAAGTCCAGCCTTTACAACACGGGACAGGATCGTCGGAAGCGCGGCGATTACGCAGTTGGGTAACTACTTGCTGTGGCGCTTTTGTAGCCGAGGCGAAAAGTAGAGTACAGCTGGAGTTCTTTCGAGTCCACTGTGACAGAAACTACGATGTAGCCGTGGTAGTAGATGGATCGCGGAGGATTTCCAGAAGTCAACAAGGTGTGGAATCTAAGACAGTGCACGTTGTTTTGTTGTACCACGCTGTGTAGAACTCGTATTCGCTCTTCGGGAAGGTGGAGAATGTTGGCGCAGTCCCAGCTAGTGTTTTGTATCTGGCTGCCGATTAGTTGCGCAGTGGGATGCTTCTCCACGAGCTGTCAACAGGAAAATCGGCGAACTCCGTTTTGACTCAGTAAAATAGCACTCTTCATGTGCATAATGAAGTAGAACGAAAAAAAAAAGAAAAAAAATCGGTAGACCTTCTTGCATATCCTACGATTAATGTGCCCTGCGGTTGAATTGCGTTTTTTTTGCCTTTTCACTGGAATATGAAGATAGTCCCCGTTACAGAAGGAACATTCAACTGCGCTTTCAAAAGCGAATAATAGCTGTAAGACGTTTTCTGTCATTTTCTGTCAAAAGCCTATCTACGTACTCTACACAATACATCCACATGGTTTTTTGAAAAGTTAGTTGCCCTTCTCGGATGTGTATTAGCCAAGCAAAGGCGCATCGAGCAGAAGAAAATCATTTGTTGTCTTCTCTGATCATTACTTGAATATCTATACCTGCTCAAAACCAATATTTCTGAATTCAGCATTGCGTAGCTCATCTAGTAGGAAGAAATACAGTGCGTTTCATAATTATAAGATCACCCTCGAATTATGGGTTTTCTAGAGAAGGAGCAATCAGTGGAGTTCTTGGCCATATGTGGCGGATTCCTCATCTTGAAAAACCTTTATAGCCAAAATTTCGTTCCTGTACCTCTTACCCTCTAGTTTTCTATAAATATTGTTTACATTTCACATCGTTTCATAATTATAGGATCACTTCACGGAACCCGACATTTTTCCAGGAAAATTGAAACACACGAAAATGAAACTTCTCTGAAAAACCCAAAATTCGGGGATGATCTTATAATTACGAAACGCGCTGTATGTACGTAAGTCAGACACCTACATGTTGTCGCGAAATTTCTGGAGCGGATGCACAGTCTCTCAATCGCAACAAAATATTTTGGCGTCACCGTTTCAGGTGCAAATCGACATGAAGAGAAGCGTGCAAAGGAAATAGAAAGAACATTGTTGAAGGTTAATCACCAGCAATGAACAAATGTTGCAGTAGAAGGTGCGCTATTTCCGTTCTGATTATTTTCTACGAAAATTTTTTTTAGCAGAAATATGCCGTAGTTAGCAGATTTAGGCCACCAATAGAGATCCACCTAACAACCTGGGAGAAGCGGAAGCATTATTACTAGCCATGGATAGAATTCGTTTTGCCGAAACTCATTGGCAGCGCTGAGGTGAACGAACCCTCGTTTCCGCTTCTACCAGCCATCCAGACGAATCTGCCACCACCTTACCGACCCAGGTAGAATAGAAATCGTGACTGCTCCAGGATGGAGACCGATCAGCCGTTCATTGTTGCATCCTTGCGTTGCACTTCACGTGCACCTTCGTTTACAGTATAACATGAAAAAGTAACAACAACACACAGAAATGAATACACCTAATCAACAATAACACGTACAGCACAGGAAGTAAAACCGGCATAAGCCACATCGACTGGAGGAGCAAACGAGCAACCCAGCTTTATGTTTTTTTTTCAAAATTCGTTTCACTTCGTCTCGCATAAGGCTTAGAAACTCCGTCAGATTCAGTTCAGAGATTCAGAAAGAACCCTGTTACCCATTTACGCAAATCTACTATCTAGCCATGTAATTAAGTCAGTTTGCTTCTGTGGACAACATCAAGAAATTGGACAGCTGAAGTTGGATATGGAAGTCCCATCACAAAAATAACTAATACAACTGCACTACAACTGCACAACCGTGTTCTAACGAGAGACTTTGAAGTGGAAACAGTTTGCAAAGGATTATATTGGGAATAACTTCATTTCCGACATTACTTCACAAGTTCAAGGCCAAACGTTGAAAACGCACACAGTAAAAACACCTGAAAGAGCGCTGCTCATGGACTTGTCAGGTGTAATCGCTCAGGTGGTGCAGTATGCAGAACAACAACAGAATACTACTTGGCAAAATGAAATATTATATTTTTGCAGTATGAGTTGAGCGAATTCGGAGTTCCCAGCGGTTAGCTCAGTTCTTTTCTGCGGATGGATTTGTTGAACTTGCGAATGTGCGACGTCCTGTCCATGAATTCGCTTATCCCGAAAATAATGCCCGGTTTTGAGTGGCACATTCCGAGGCGCCAACTCATTGTCAGCTCAAACCACACATAATTCCTCGAAATAAAACCTATTACGACCAACACTATAAGTAGAACGATTGAAAATTTGTCTATCTAACTTCTAAATTAGTGGAATTATGAAGTACGAGGAGTTCCCTACTACTAGGTAGCGGCCATTATTTTTGAGACAACCCAACAGTTCCGTGGACAAACGCATTCCGGGCAAAGGACATTGTTGTAGGGAACTTCAGAGCGAGTTGTTAGAGAGAGAAAATTGTTGTCCTAGGCTTGCTTCGCTTAAATAGCACCTTGTGTGCTCCAGCATCGAGGGCCCGCATTTAACGATAAAAGTGCCAATTGCGGTGATTGCTGAAGGAGAAAACACGTCGCGCACAAATTTCTCTTGCTAACCACAATGAAGATGCACTCGTCGGCCGAGCCCTCATTGCTGGGAAAGGCGATAACCTTGAATGAAAATTTCTGAGCCAGTATTTTTGTTAGCAGAACAACAAGTAGAAACTCATTCAACGCTTACAAATCAATGCCAAGGAAAATTGCTGAGAAGAAGATGTACGAAATGAAATCAGGGGGAATGAGAGCAGTTTCAATGTCACAATGTTAACATTTGTTGGTAAAAACAAGGAAACTGAACGTATTCCGTAGGTTTTTCAGACTTCGACACATAATTCGTTTCGGTCTATTCGTTTTAAAGGACATCGGCACCAATTCTGACCGGTTCTCCAGCACAATTCACAAGGACATCTTTGATCGGGTACTGCATACTTACGACAAAGAGTTGTCTGTATTTATGAGTATGTCTATCAATTCTGAGCGTTCCAATTATTACCATAAATAAGTGGTTGTAAACAAGTAAACAAATGTAGGTTTAGTGGTGTTTTCCGATATTTTGGTTTTTTTAGCCGACTTGTTCCAGGGTTAAAGGTGCTTTATAGAGGTTGTTATAGCCATAGCACAAGAAGAAAACCCAATACTCTAAACAATGACGTACGTGAATGACACCAATTATTTTCTATTCGTCTTAAATACCATGGATTGTGTACAGAATCTGTGACAGTGAGACTAGTTGTAAAGTTGATAGAAAAGTGATCACCTGGTGCTGCACAATAGTCTCCTGTGGGCAGAGATCGTATGCTTCGGGACGCCCACGTCATCTACGCCATGTGCAAAAAAAAATGGCCCAGAGATCCCTATTTTTTCTAAAGTCTCTTTCTCGAAGCCTGAGGATTCTTTGTCAAAACTAGAATTCGTTGCAAGGTGTGAGGTCACTCCAATCATGTCGGTTTCTAATACGCAGCGAAAAAATCAAGCGTGTGCAGTTAGCGTGTGCAGTTAGTTATTAGTTAAAATCCTCTTTTTTTTTGTGCATTTCAAACCACGAACTGGTGGTGTTTTCTCAGCTCTGAAAATTAGCACGATCGTTCAACGCATGACCAAATGTATAAATAATCAAATAAACAAATGGATGATCAAATGAATAAATAGTGGAACCTCTAGAGAGATTCGAGACTAAGGTGTCCGTATTATTCCAAGTTGAGCCGTATTTGCCAAATTTGTGCAAAATGCGCAGTTGAACGGCGTTCTACGATTGTCCGCGAAGAAAGAGAGAATGAAAAATCACTATATGGAGCGCACAGATTGTTACGAGAATGGAGATATATCCTAGAAAGAACCAGCAAACCAAGAGAAGTAGAACACGAAGTAATGTACAAGAAAAAAGGTGAGAGCGGCTGGAAAAGAAAAACATAAGCAGAGGAGACGATAGAATGACGATCACAGGTGAGAAACAGTAAATAAGGACACCAGAAATCGCCGTCATAGATGTTTCTTTTTTTCCTGGAAAAAGCGGGATTCTGATTCGCCCTTTGAGTTGTATTTCCAAATCCAATTCCTTTCATTACTCATGTCCCATTGAGTGTTTCTGATAAGATTATTAATGGCATTGAAAGATAGCAGATGGATAAGACTGAAAGAGCCTGTAAATTATTCCTGCCTGCTTAGTCTTTCCGTACCCTCAGCTACATTCGGGTAAATGGGTGAAAACATTAAGCCTCTGGAACTCGTCAATATGTTGAATAAGACTTTTTTGTTCAGAAAAAAAGGACAAGAAAACGGTAGTCTCCTCAAAAATTATTCATTCGAGGTCGTTCAAAAATCGACGGAAGTGTGAGTCGTTAGAGTCAACTGGATATTCCAAGAGTTAAACACTATATGAAATGCTGAATAAATAAAAATAGCAAGTCAGCAATCATAAGTGTAGTATAAATGTTTTTCTCCCCACAAGTGCAGTCACTGGAATGTAGTATCATAGGCGAATCGGTCCAGTGAAAGCTGTAGAAGACGGTCACATTGACCTGTTTCCAAGAGGCCGTAACCGATTTCGGAAAAGTAAGGAATAACAATGAAACGGATCAGTGGAAAGCAATGGAAAGCAGTGCGGCTTGGAGGAAGGTTTGAAAGGTGGGCGCCTGCCACGACGCTAGCGCAGCCCAGTCGAAAAACACCCGAGATCAGACCTTTCCGAACAGATCTGCTACTCTCGAAACGGGTTTTTACCGCGCCAACGCGAGCGACCTTCTTTTTTCAACTTCATAGGAGCGTCCGCAATATTGACAGTGCAGCTGGCCACTTTCAGTGAGTTAGGCAGCTCTTTAGTAAAGAAGTCATGAAAATGGGGAAGTCTATCACTTACTCCAGATACCCTCTTTGAGAATAACGGATTATTATGGACTTATTTACAGGGTCTATACAGTTTACTGCTTATTCAATATATAATGAATGGAATAGTGAACGGATATAGGTGAGTACGGGACTTCCAAGAGGAAAAGGTTCCTTCGACGTTAAATGTCAACGCATAGCGGAGTTACGACACGTACAGCACACACTATTGAAGAGACTATGAGAACAAAGGTAACAAGGAAAGCACAGCGATGGCGACTTCCGTCGTGTTATTCTGGCCAAGATCTGCTGCATAGCAGCAGCAGCAGCAGCTTTGCGTGTCGCAAAGATGGCTATCAGTACTGGACTTGATCGCATGATTATGCTTGAAACGGCATTAAACTAATGGCGACATCCTCCGAATCGCTCGAACGCACCATTTACAGCACAAAATGAGCGAATGCAAACGACATGTTCTTAGGGCAGCGTTCACCCAAAAAGGATTTCTAACCACGGAGAAATTGTGCCATCAACAAACAACAATGACCCTGTACAGGAACCCAAGCGAAACGTGGAAGAGCGAGTTTTTGTTGAGGTTTATAAGATCCATAAAAACACGCACAGTCTTGTTTTTCTGCGATGTGGTTTTCTGGGACAAGTTTTTACAAAAAAAAAAACTTTCTCTTCCTAGAAAGTTGGCGAAGTGAAAGGCAAGTGGTAGGAAATTAGACCAATATTAGAATCGATGTCTTCAGTAATTGTTCGCTTGAGATTGTTGGAAGACTGAAAGAAGTGTGATTTGTTACCGTTGGAATCGACCGAGGACATAAAAACCTAATTCTATTCTGGGCTTTTTCAGAGGTTGCGCATTCTCCAAACACATTTTCCATCCATTCATCAGGAGTAATTGATTTCCTCTTTTTTCATACGAGGCCAGCTTCTATGCATTTCTATTCTTGACAGTGCGAATTCCTTCTCCATCTTTTTCTTTCAGTCTGCGCGTGCAGATCTTAATCCGAATGTCTGCTCCATTTCCGAAATGGTCGAATGCACATCCGCGATTTTGCTACTTTATCAACAAAAATCTTCGAGTTTTCAAATTTTCAGCATGTCGTTAAATAGAAGAGATCATTCTTAATCCGAATGTCTGCTCCATTTCCGAAATGGTCGAATGCACATCCGCGATTTTGCTACTTTATCAACAAAAATCTTCGAGTTTTCAAATTTTCAGCATGTCGTTAAATAGAAGAGATCATTCTTAATCCGAATGTCTGCTCCATTTCCGAAATGGTCGAATGCACATCCGCGATTTTGCTACTTTATCAACAAAAATCTTCGAGTTTTCAAATTTTCAGCATGTCGTTAAATAGAAGAGATCATTCTTAATCCGAATGTCTGCTCCATTTCCGAAATGATCGAATGCACATCAGCGATTTTGCTACTTTATCAACAAAAATCTTCGAGTTTTCAAATTTTCAGCATGTCGTTAAATAGAAGAGATCATTCTTAATCCGAATGTCTGCTCCATTTCCGAAATGGTCGAATGCACATCCGCGATTTTGCTACTTTATCAACAAAAATCTTCGAGTTTTCAAATTTTCAGCATGTCGTTAAATAGAAGAGATCATTCTTAATCCGAATGTCTGCTCCATTTCCGAAATGGTCGAATGCACATCCGCGATTTTGCTACTTTATCAACAAAAATCTTCGAGTTTTCAAATTTTCAGCATGTCGTTAAATAGAAGAGATCATTCTTAATCCGAATGTCTGCTCCATTTCCGAAATGGTCGAAATTCATCAGAGTTACAGAGAAGAGAAGAAAAAATGCGGACACTGCATTGTTTTATCAAGCGACACCGTTTGTACTGTATGCTGAAGGTAAATGTTGAGAAATAAGCCCAGTGCGTCAAAACCCATATCGTCACTATTTCCGTGAATAATCACTTTGAGATCTTTGAGGGATCGATGAGAATTGTAACATTTAAAGACTATTGCGAGTATAGAAAATCCAATTCTCGCTATAATTCTTGAGTAGTACTGACACTCATGTTTTTTCTTCATATTTGATTTTGAGAGGCAGAGGAACATAGATTTTATGCTCTACCCATTAGAACTGATGTACAGGCTAAGGAACTCACCTTTTACAGAAATAATGTTGTAGGACCTTGATTGTTGTGTGGGTGATTTGGAATATTTGATCTGCTCTTGTTCTTTTGCGATCTACTCTTGAATGTTGTGGAACCTCACCTCCTGGGGTATATAAACACCACCATTGCCGCTGTATGTATTTGTATTCATATGCCTACCTTCGTACTCACTCGCCTATGCTACTGTTCTGCTTCTTCTAATAAACTGTTTACTGCTATTGCCGGACGAGTACAGCGAATAATTTTGCTGCTTTCGCACTATCAACCCTTGTAGGGAATGCCAACTTTCTTATTTACCTGCGGTTGTGATGTTGGAAACAAACGTCATGGAGACTGCTGCCACGCGAGGCCCTCCTTTCCGGAGATCAAAACAGCGTCACGATGTGTGCGCACACCAAAAACACAGCAGGTGTGTAATCCACTAAAATAGACCGCGCCTACCTAGCATTTGAAAAAGTATACATATGACGTTGGCCACTCTGCTGCTGAAAAGCTATACGGAAATCTTGTTCAGTTCAGGTAGAGCAAGAACTGAAGCCGATTCTCAGCTAGAAAGCAGTATCCGTCTTAGCAAAAGTAAAGATGTGCGCGGAGCTTAAAAACAAAGACAAGATAGAAATAAATATGGTTTAAAATCCCTAGATATGAAATCCTCTCAAATTCGATCCCTTTTTGATTTTTTAGGAAGCAGTCATTTTCTGCGCCACTTTAGTCTCACCCGAAAGACTTGAACGCAACGCCTCTCTTGAAGTGTGAATGCTTGTTTCAGTGGATTATGAACAAGAGTTATTTTTACGAGGTGAATATGAAGGAGGCTAGAATTAAAAGAAATTTAGAGGAGGATATGGAATAAAACGAGTGGCGAATACGCTCCAATTCGTTGAAGCCCCTTCCACCGGCGACGTTGGGAGCGTTCTTTCTCCAACTGAATTAGAGATAATTCGTGATTGTTTCCGCTGTTGCGGTGCTTTTCTTTGTTACTCTGAGCCGCTCCAGCAAAAAGTATGACAATCTCGCATAGCACCAAAATGGTGCAGTTTTTTTTGTCTAGTACTTGCAAGGCCGGTATGCTCATCATTTGTCCTTGAATTTTTGGTAGTCTTCGTTCCTATGTCGTTGAACATCAAAGGAAAAGAACGAGGTGTGTCCAAGAGCAGTAAGGATACGCTATAGCAATTCAAACCATCTTGTCAATTTGGGCTAGCCATACTATTAGCATTTCACAAAATTTCTAGGAAGCAACGAATAAGCTTCCTTAAAACTCCTAGCTTAAAGAAAGCTATACAGGACGGTTCTTCTGCTCTTCTTCGCAAGGAAATTACGCAAAAAAGAAAAATATATGGTGAGGAACATCTGAACACTTCAGACTTTCCAGAAGGAAGACCACGCCGTGTCCCTAATATGTCATGTGTGTGATAATTTTGGGGCGAGACGGCCTAGTGGTCTGAGACGCTGCTTTAGAGCACCATGTTCCAACGGAGTCCCGGGTTGGAATCCCGCCGCCACCACCTTCCGTATTCAAGTGACAGGCTGGCTCAGGGAGACCCCACGTCACATCCATATGATCAATGACGTGACGACAAATGGTTCACGTTCGGTGCGCATCGATTCCCGTGGACGCCATAGCTTACGGTGAGAAATAGGCGACGGCCCTTGATGTTTCTCAAACGGTGGCATCGGAAGGCAAGAAGGCGAATCGTTAAGGATCACAACGCTGCCAATACGCGCATTGCGACTTTGAACGTCGACACGTTGACAAGCCGCTCATGTGAAGTGGCAGCAGCACTCGAGCGTCGCGGAATTGACTTGTGCGCTGTGGAAGAAACGAGATGGTCTGGAACCAAGTCAAAGGAGCAAGGTCACGGCTTCAAAGTAGTCTACAACGGCAGTCCGAAGACAAGGAACGGTGTGAGCAGAGTTGTTTCTCAACGCCTCCGCAACTTGATAGCCGAGGTGCAGCGTTTCGATGACCGCCTCATAAAGATCGTCATCATCACCGCAGATCAACCCATTCACTTATTCTCGGCGGAAAGTCACGTCGCAAAGGAGGGTGCGTGACGAAAAGTGCGGACCGGCCCGAATCAAGCGGTGGTGGATTAAAAAGAAGGAAGCCACAGTAACTTGTATTATCAAGCTGCCGTCGGTCACTATCGTCGACGATACCTGGAAGAACGCAACCCGAGCCAGTGTGGAAGTGACACGTTCCGAGCTTGACATGATTTAACCAGGTCGCCGGAAAATTGACAGACAAGCGTAGGTATGGTGCGCGAGAAGAAACGACTCTACCACGTATTCCTCGGTGACAAGATGTACGACAATTAGGAGAAGTACCTAGAAACGAAAAGGGCAGCAAAGAAGGATGTGGCTGCCACGAAGGCTGAGTACTAGAACAATGTTCGCAAGAAGTTAAATGCGAAAGATGGTGGAGAACGCCTCATCTACCGATTGGCGAGCTATCGCCAGTGGCAGGCAGAAGACCTCGAAAAGTTCTACCAAGTTAACGACGAACACGGTCATCTCTTAACAGACCTTAAGAAGGCTACGAAGAGGTGATATGACAAGTTCAAGAAGTCTCAGCAGAAGAATTCAGCCATCCATACCGTATTCTACAATTACCGCCGATCTACGATCCTATCCTGCCGATCCCCGTGGATGAAACTACAGCTGCGCTGAATAGGATGAAGCCAGGGAGAGCGACATGATCTGATGATGTAGCAGCGAAACTATGGAAGTCAGAAACAGAAGCTCAGCCGAATGGCTGACGGCGTTCTTCAATCAGGTCATCGCAGAGAAGAAGATTCCTCTGGATTGGCAGAGGAGCACCCAACCTGGAAGAAAAGCCACAACTGCGGATTGTGCAAAATATCAGCCGATACGTCTGTTGTCTCACAGTATGCAGGTATTCGAACGCATGATCGAGCGCCGAATCCATGACATTATACTAGTTACCACGAACCAGTGTGGTTTTGCAGCCAACTGCGGAACAATGGATGCAATCCATGCGGCCAGCCCTATGATTGAGAATCGATCATCTGCATCTAGCACTAAGTCATCTGGCGCGCGCTACGGTGGCATGGCGTTCCCAAGGAGCTCATCGAGCAGGTCAGGATTCTCTACGCGAACTCAAGGAGTCAAGTGCAGGCGGCCGCGGGCACGTCAGCAGAATTTCCCGTCTCCGTAGGTGTACATTAAGGATCAGCCCCCTCACTGCTTCTCTTCATCGTCGTTATGGACGGTGTTACGAGAGACCTTCAGAGGCCGACGCCATGGACTCTGCTATAAGCAGATGACGTCATGCTCGCATCGGACCAAGGAGAGGACCTTGAACGGAAGACACAGGCCTAGAGCTGACGTCTGGCGCGGTTCAATATTCGGCTCAAGTCAGAAACACTGAGTGTATGACGACCGATATGAATGAGCCCGCCACCATTCAGGTTGATGGCAGTGGCCATCCAAAAAGCGACTACTTCAAGTAGCCCGCTCAACACTCTCAGCCGATGGCAACCTAGCCCATGAATTCGTCAGGGCTGAAGTGGCTCTCAATGACGGCAGGGCTGTGCGGCAGGAAGATCCCGGACCGCTTCAAGTCGAAGGTGTATCGATCAGCCTTTAAACCCATCGTGTTGTATGGTGCAGAATGTTGGCCAATCACCAAGGAAGTGGAACGCCGCCTGGGTGTGATGGAGAGGAAGATGGTGCAATTGTTGGCTGGCATCACGCGTGTGAATCGCATGGAAAGATCAGAGAGCGGTTCGGCATCGCCAAGATTGCCGACAAGCTCCGCGAAATCGTGGTACGGTCACGTTCTGCGCGCCAACAAAGATAGCGCAAACTAGGCCTTGGTCTTGTAATACTGGAAAAATGGCCGAAGGGACGGGCGAGGCAACGGTGGCTTGACATACTGCATGCCGATCTGAAGCAGTGGGCGCCCACCCAGACCAGTGCCCGTAGTAATCCTCCATTCAATTAAACTCACTTGAGAAGAATGGTGGCACGACGAAAAACTCGTCCAAATTCAAGTGACTTGAATTGAAATGGTGTTGGGTAGGCACCTACGTTGACTCTCTCGTGTGCTCGCACCACGTTTCCTACTGAGGTGAAACGAATTCAACACAACTGCGAGCTCCCATGAACGAAATAGTGCGGCATGAGAGTAGTGCGCTTTAAATGGGTAGAGATTTACTCAAAACGCACTCCTCCCCCACCACACTATTTCGTTCAGCCGGTGTAAAGGTGTTTCATGCGACCTATACACCGTTTAGGCGTGAAGTGGTTTTTCAACGAGTTTGCACGCGCTACCGTTCCCTGCGGCGGGCTATAGGCCTAATTCTCAATTTGACTGTTAAGTAAGTAAATGCTCGTCGTCATCATCATCATCATCTTGCATCAAATTCTTAATTTTTGATGCAAACAGCGGGTTTTTGCAGAGCAGTGATCGTTGAGTGCTCCCTTGAGAGAAGAGCAAACGATTGGACAAAAGCGCTTTAAGTATTTGGCCACTGCTGTTGTTATTGGGTTAACGGCCGGTCTTGTGAGTCATTTTTACTGTTATCTGATGAGTCGTAAGCAATTTTTTTTTACCGCAGTGACCTTTAAATGTCCCTTTATATTTCTCTAACTCCCTAAGCCTAGGGAGAGAGAGAGAAATCCATCTTGTCGGAAGAGTTGTCTGTTTTTCTGAACTTTCTTGTTTAGTTGAAAATGATGGCTAGTTTCAAACCTGTTTGATTTGTCTAACAGTTTGATGATGTCTTCTATCCATTCAATTTGTAAGCCCATTAGCTCCGCCCTTTTTTAACCATGGCGTTTTACTCCCCGTAATCTCCACATTTTCCCCTCTTAAGGTCAAAACCACCTTTACCGTCGTCGCCTTGGCTGCTCTACCCGAACAAGATAGCAGTCTAAAATTGTACTATCTGCGTCAAATGTAGACGAATTGCTCAGAAGAAAAGGGCGTTCTCGTGTCTGTTTCAACAAGGCGAGAACCGCCTTTAACTTCCAGTTAACTATATCAACATGCTGAAGGAGTCCTACTACCAGATGTTTGCTAGGAGGTCTGGCCGGTCGCCCTGTTGAAACAGACGCGAGAACGCCCTTTTCTTCTGAGCAATTTGTCTACGTTTGACGCAGATAGTACAATTTTAGACTGCTATCGTGAAGAGCTAATGAGAGGTCTTAGGTGGGTGACCTCTGGCTTATCTTTGGGGGTAATTTTGCCTTTCTTTTGGGTATATTACTAGAAGGTTAAATGTAGCAATAGAAATTTTATGGCATAATTAGTTCGATGGGCTTTTCCCAAATGAAGGGGTATTTCTATTCAACTTGGAATGTTGTTTTGGTTGTTCACAGCATCTCCTTCTAATCGAAGAAATAAAGCACGACCTTTATTTCTCCACTTTACTGTTCCTTCTTCTACTTTTCCCTTTATTGTTTTTCCTATGTATTTATTGATTAATCTCCTGGATTTCTTCATCAGTTTTGTTCCAGCACACTTTCCTACGTCTGCAAGCGTTGGAGCGAACCTTTTTTGGTAGTAATGTTATAAATGAATAATAATAATGCTGTCAATGTTAAACCAGGTAGTTTCTGGACACGACAGTCGTTTCTTGGTGGATACATGGTGTCCACTCTTCGGGCCGTTGGTTTTTTGCCCATCCGGGTTTGTTCCATTCTGATTCTCTACCTTGTTGTTATTGTCGTTAGAGAAGGATTCGGGTGGTTTTGTCATGCGTTTATTAGGTTCACTGTTCTGCGACGGCCTATTCTCGAGGAAAATTTCATATGAGACCGAATTGCTGGTCTTCGCACTCGCTGGTCAGGTCTCCTTAATGTCCTTATAAGCATCGTCCCATCAGTGGTAAGCTCTCGTTAGGGTTCTAAGTTTTCTACTCTTCCAGAAAATAGTATTGCATATTTCAGTTCTCTAATTGAAGCATCGTCTTTTGTGGCGAGACGCAGTGACAACGTTTGGCTGTCTTTACTCTGAAAACTCGTCCTCTATAGAAGAACTGCTAGTTCCATCTACAGGTATGATGAGCTATCCTGAAATTTTTGGGTAAATGGATATTCCTGAACTGACAGCCAAGCCACTCTGTTCTTTTCTCCAGCCTTTTCTCATCGACAGTAGAGTTTTCTAGATTTTATTCTGTTTCTCAGATTTTGAGATTTTTCTCTGATTTTGGCATTGTATTTTTATATGGAGTTATGAGAAATATGAAGATTGTTTGGAAGAAATATGCTGTGTTTCCAATGCAAGAAATAGTACTAGCACCTAGTTTTGGTAATTAAACCTTTTCTTGTCATCCCGACTAGAATCGCTCTCATGCCCCGCCAAGCAGCTTTGAATTGCTAAAAATCCTCCCATCTGCTCATGTTTCTTTGAAATTACCATACTCTCTATTCTCTGGATAACTTTGCATGAGATTTTGCAGAAAAACTCGCGTACTCTTCCGAGAATTCTCTTTTCAAACGAAGAACTTCGTGTATGAATTTAAATCTCACGGAAAAACCTAAAGAAATGCACTTTACAGTGAAAATAATATTCTAAAGAATTCTAGAACCATACACATACCCACGGTTATTCACTACCTCCGTGGCTCACCCAGTCTACAGAAGGAAGTCTGCAGCTGCTACTGAGTCAACTCTTCCAGTGACAGGAAACCTAGTATTTTCACTACCGCACGTTTCTTCTTTGTTTTCCCTTCTCGACAGAAAAAACCTCGGGTCGCATGTACAGGTATTTCGAGTCACCCCGCATATCACAACTTCATATAACCAGCTACCAGTGAAGCGTTGAGCCATGGTGTGGACATTTCTGCCAGTTTCATGAGGTGATGTCGTTGCAGTTCCTCTGTTTTGGAGTTGTGCCGAGCTTTGAGTACGATATCTTCATATCAACGAGGTTTTATCGCTCAGAAGTAGAGGAATGTACCTTCATTAAAAATTTAGAGGTTTGCCCTTAGCTAATGCAAACTGTACAAGGATGTGTTTCCCGCCTCCGTGGTCATCCCAGGCATCAAAACAAACAATGACCACTATGAAACACTTTGTTAGAGTACTCTTTCTCATACAGCAGGCCTACTGGTGCCTAGGGTATTCTCGAGGCTCATATTTAGCAGATTCGGAAAAATATTTACCTTCTATATCCCTTGACTGATTCACTCAAATTTTGATAGTCCTCACTTCTGCTCTTCTGCGCTTCTTCAACTTTCCAATAAGTGTTAGCATGTTGTGCTGTGGCTCCATTCATTCATTCATTCATTCATTCATTCATTCATTCATTCATTCATTCATTCATTCATCCATTCATTCATTCATTCATTTTTCGCTTTCGCTTGATTTCTTTTCAGAACTGGAAGTGTCGAAATCATCAATTTTTCCCATGTCCCCCACCTATTGCTGCTTGAAAGTGTTTTAAATTTTCCAGTTTCAGGTGAGCAACGTTCATGTGCTCTGTTGGGTCTACGCTTCGACAGTGTCACTGCCGTGTTGCTCTGATCCGCTCGGCTCTTTTGGAACTTGGAGAAGTGAGTCTCGTAACATGTCCTCACTTTGTTATCCTTGTGGTTAATTTTATCGTGTTTTGCAATGTCTCAAAAAAATCCTCCCAGGGTTTCAAAGTATATATTGCGATACTACCTAGACCATCGTGACCTGTTGATAAAAAATACGGGTGGGCGGGGATTAAAGACCAATATGGATAGGGAGGAGGCCTACAGAAGGCTTATGAATGAAATCAGCCTCCAATTTGGATTGAAATTCGATAAGCAAACAATCAAAAACCACTTCTCATACCTAAGGATGAAGGTTAGGAAGCGGCACATGAACAGCAATGCGAGATCTCGGAGGGAAATCTCGTGAGTTCAATCAATACTTGAATGTATTTATAATTGAATGTATTGTACTTTTTCAGGTATCAAACGAGAACTGGAGGGGGCCGGCCTTTCGGCTCGTCAGGAGGAGAGGTTCTCAACCGCTCCTCCTGACGAGCCAGAAAAGGCCCTCGAACGCGAACTATGGGAAATGTTCTCCGACACCCCCGTGGTCGTCGGGGCATCTTACGGGGTGACGCCCGTGGGTTTGCACCACGGGGCTGGTGTAGAGGAGGCGGTGGGGCGGGAGGGAAGGGCCGCCTCTACCGCATTACTTTCATCTGGGTAGGTTCACATAAAGGAGGCTTATGTATTGCACGGACTAACTTGAGGTCTATGTTTCAGTGAATGTTCATTCTCGTCTCTCACCCGTCGCAGAGCTGCAGAGGAGGCGGTGGGGCGGGAGGGAAGGGCCGCCTCACCCTCCTTTGACTTTGAAGCCAGGTATGTTCCGCTCCATTTTCGGTAGTGGTTCTTTGTATTGGCCTCTTATCTGGTATCTTTAGCTCGCCTGAACTCAGCGACGCCGCGGAAGCTGCGGGAGAGGGAGGGTGGGCGGCAGAGGGAGGGTGGGTGGACCCACGGGGGGTGGGTCAAGGTTGGGTGGGCCCAGTGGAGGTGGTTCAAGGTTGGGAGGGCCCAGGGGGGGTCTAGGGGGGAGGGCCCAGTGAGCGGGCCCAGGGGGGTGGGTCTATCTCATCAATCTCGTCGGCCATATTTCGACGAGATTGATGAGATAGAGCGTCACCCTCCTCCTAGGAGGAGGATGGTGAAGCAGCTTGACATTTTGGAGCGGCAGGAGGCGGTGCTCCTAGCGACCCAGAGGTTTATGGAGCAAGTGACACACACACTTGCTGTCATCACCTCTGGGTTGGAGGTACTGCTGAGGGGCCTCGGCCACAAAACGAGACCCCCTCAGCAGTACCTCGCACCTCCTGGGCCCGATGCGAGGGCGACCAAAATTTGGAGCCCGATGCGAGGGCGACCAAAATTTGGAGCCCTCGGCATCGGGCTCGGTGCACGATGGCCACTCATCCATATGAAATAGTGGGGGTGATGACATGCTTAGAGAAGGAAGGAGCTACATGACAGAACAAGAATTCGAAGTGTGTGGTTAGTGAGTTCGGCCATTATGAAGTGAGTCGTTTAATGAGTGGTCAGCTTGTACCCCTGCCGCTTTGTAAACAGAATGCTGGCCGGCCACCAAGCAAGTGGAACGTCGCCTGAGTGTGATGGAGATGAAGATGTTACGATGGATGGCTGGTATCACGCGTGTGAACCGCATACGCAATGAAAAGATCCGAGAGCGGTTCGGCATCGCCACTATTGCTGACATGCTCCGCGAAACCCGCCTGAGATGGTACGGCCACGTACTGCGCGCCAACAAAGACACCGTCTGCAGAGTAGGCCCTGATCTCGAAATGCCAGGAAAGCGATCAAAACAACGGCCGAAGCAACGGTGGCTGGACACACTGCATGCGGATCTGAAGCATGTAGGCGCCCACCCAGATCAGGCGCACGATAGAGCGAAATGGCGTCAGAAGATTGGGAAAGCGGTCCCCATTAATGAAAGGGACAAACTCTGAAGAAGAAGAAGTCACGTATAGGTTATCAAAGGTGGGATCGCTTGAAATTGCTTAATCTTTCGATCTGAATTTCCTCCCTTCTCTGGAATAGGCATTGTTAGCAGATCATTGACAGATGATATTCTGTAAAGTTCACCTTTTGTCATGGCTTCATGGATGAAAAATGTCAAGATGAAGCTTTCTATCACAAGAAACTGCCCTGACTACAAACGCATTTCGGCAATTTTTTAAAACACATCGAATCAATAAAACAAAGTTTTGTTATTTTACGTACAAATTCGTCAAAGACCGGAGTCGTTTGTCTCCTTCTACTTTTATCTAGCGAATAGGGATGTTACAACATATAGAATGAGTCACCACAGGTTTGAGGAATTTTTTAATTTGTTCTAGTTCAAGAATTCGCATATTCGCTGGAAGAAAAAATGTAATGATCGATGATTGCCTACCCTGCCATCAACGAGCGAGACTGCAGATGCAGTAGTCCAAGAAGGAACGGACAACTCGAGCTTTGCATCCACTTCACTTTGGCTTGTCTTCCACCAACCTTTGCTCAATACCTCTGAACATGCGATGGTTCGAAGGAGAAGTTCCGAGTGTAACTGATTCGGTTCTTACGTTGTCTTCTTTGCGAAGTGTCAGCGGCGGCTGTTCCGCAGAAGGAGGATCTGATCACGTTCTCTGCCACACTATTCTGTATTGCAAACCAATTTCTCCAGTCTCTAGCAGACATAGTCGTCATCGATAGACTTTCACGTAAAAAATGGCCACAGGATAAGGCCATTGGCACGACAGCAGTCGTGTGCATATCGCTCCCGAGCCTCCCTTACCGGGGATGGTGATGCCGCGTGGCGTTCCCGATATGAGCACCTCTCCTCGAGCTGTCTGCGTCCCCAACCACGCCCATTGAGAGCAAGGGAGATTTCCTCTCACTATCGGAGGTGGTGAAAACATTCTAGGCATCCGTTTTTTCGGTTATTATGTTGTAGAGAGCGCAAATTCGCAACATTTTAGGTCGCTAGACTTCACTACTGAGTCGTAACTTTGTGTTTAGCTCCAATTGGCCTTGTATATCTCCATTTTCATCGTCGTACAGTGTATGTTATAAGCAGTGAAATAAGTAGATAACTTTCTCCGCACTTTTCGTAAATCCTTTATTTAGCACCAGTCTGGCTGTCCTGCTACCGCAGGACTTCCAGACAATGTGCTTTACATGGAATCAAGCTAAAGCTCTGTGTTTGTTTATGTCTGAAAATCATGTCTAGTACCACATCGTCTCTTTTTGTTGTTTAGAGTTATGGCACGTCAATGTTATGCATCTTGAAGTCCGGAAGATCTGCACGACGTTGCGGAATGCAGGGATGTCGGATGATGAATTGATAGAGGAGGTATGCAGTCCTAATAGGCAATATTATGAATATTTGTTGGTTTATAGACTCACCGAGTGTCGATGATTACCATTGTCATGAAATTTGAGTATGTACCTCATATCTTCGAGTCACTAAATATTCTCAACGCTTGCAGGAACGCGCAGTTGCACTCTACCATTTGCATGCCCCCTCCAGTCGCAAGCGATACTGTCACGCATTTCACTCAGCAAGAAACCGCGTACATGCTGGAAAAATACGTAGAAAGTTATAAAATCTTTGACCATATAATACATACAGCAAGTAGGCAAAGGTCGTCTATTAGTAATGGTGGAGAAATTTCGTAGTAATATTGTTTAGATGTTCCGCTTATCATTATTATGGGCCAGGAAACGTTTCCCAGCCGAGCTTGCTGAAGACGTGAACACAATGGGATCCGGAAAAAGAACCGAAAAGGGGATAGACCAAAAATAAGAGACGAAATCAAAGCCTTGTAGAAGTACGACAATGCTGTGGTAGGATATTGCATTGTATGTGAGAACTATTCTTATTTGGTGGCGTATGATCTTTCACGTTGCAGAAAAGAGAGGCGTCTAAGACGGGTGGAGGCAGAGCAGACCTTCCGAGGCTTTCCGCTGCACAAAAAAGAGCGTACCAGGAGTTGGGAACGAAGCCTAGGCTTATGTGTCTTGCAAACGCCCCTGAAGTTGGACACAGGACTTCTGTAAAGGCCTCAGGTACGATTTGACTGGACTTGTGATAAGAGTTATTAGTGGGATATGTTTAGGTATGCAGCGAAGACGAGCTGTCGCTACCCCCACCTAAGAAAGTTACGGAACCTGTGAGCAAGACTCTAGAGAAGTCTGAACCGAAGAACACTGTAGTTTGGTTTTTTTTGGAGCACCTTAGAGTGTATTTAAATAAATAAATAATAAATAAACACGTAAGTAATGTAACATGGATAATAACTTGTGATTCTTCCCCATCTTCACTTACATTAAAGTTCCATTCAGGGTGTCTCTTAAGGACAAAGTTATTCTCGAGGAATTGAACAACATGAAGTAGAAGTGCAAAAATTTGATAAAGGAAAAATGATTGCTAGATCTCCGGATAAGTTACTGGAGGAAGAAAATGGATTTGTAGGTGAATATCTAATTATAATATATTCCCTAAGTTTTCAAGATTGATGATTCGTTGTTGTGGTTGCGATGATGGTTACTTGTACGTGCATATGCCACCATTTAAATAGAGCTTTGTTGTTTTGATAGATTGTTATGATTTGATAAATCGTGCAATAAATAAAAAGTATTCAATGTTTTGTCGTTATATTGGGATCGACAGCTCTCAAAAATATTTGCCGCTACAACTCAGAAGTTTTGAAAAAACGAGAGTGCGCGAGTCCAGGCCACTTTTCGCAGACCCACCTAATCCTAGCCATGAAGTCAATCACGATGCCGGCATTGAAGCCAGGATATCTTTTTCTACAGATACAGTCTTCGGGATCGTCGAATGGCCTCATTATCTTGCAATTGGTCCCCGTCAATTATTCCAACAATTCCAGGTAAACCATGGGCGCGAAAGAACGATCTCCGAATTTCCGCGCGCTCTTCGCTGTCGGGCCATCGAATTAGTCGTCCTGCCATTTAATTCATCACCGCAAGAAAGGATTCAAGCGCACGTGAGGCTGTGGCCCGGTTGCATCCAGCAATTCTGGCCACCTCACTCTGCATGATGTTAGGGCCAAGCAGGTGGATGTAAGTCCCTACTTGATCGGCAACGGTAAGACAGGAACCTCGCCCTGAGTGATGCTCATGTTGATCCTTCAGCACATCACAAATTTGAAAGAAAACGCGGCGGCTGAATCGATAATCCTTTCTGAATTCATTATAATTAAGGGTATCGTATGGACATGTCCGTCAAATCTCTGAAGATTCTTGGCACTGGTCTCCTTTCGTGAGCTTCCACGACATCCAAGACTTCGAATAGGCTCTTGACTGAAACAAACTTCGCACATGCACTCTTAAAGGCAGCACCCACGAAAAATTTCGGGCTCGATATTTCGATGTGATCTAAGGTATTTTACTGCGCTGAACACCGTCGAATTTCTGAAACTTGCCGAAACTATGAAAAACACTGTTTTTTACAGGCCTCCTACTCAATGCCTTGATATAGGTTGGTTTGAGTTGCGCGAGCCCTGGGGTGTCGACCAATCGGAGAAAAATCGATGACACCGTTTTTCTTTTCTCCGACAATTACTTGTTCAAGATGTTTGCGTCTTATTCGTTGGAGACCAAAAGAAGTAATCATTACAGGAAGTGCAACAGCAAACAGACAAGCTACTGAAAAAGGAAGTAATCTTGAAATGACTCCAAAAATACTAAATTGAGTCAAATTCAAAATTCGCAGGTAAAATTACTCAACAAACAAATACGATTCAGTTTGCAAGAAGAGGAAGAAAATGGGAGGAAGTAAATAGGATCTAGTTAACCTAAAGCGAAGATAAGAGAGAAAAGAGATGTTTTGAACGTTGAAAGAAGTTAGAGGAAAAGTAAATGGATTGTGAAACTGCTGATACTGCCATTGTTGCGCTCCAAAAAGGCATTCCAGCTCTCGTTCATGTACCACAACTCGTACGAGGGAAGGCCGCACGGAAATATTGAAATGAAGTTGTACTTGTGATATCTCGAAGAATATGGGATTTCGTACAGCACTACTGTTGCAGGATTGTCGGGTTTATGCCCCGGGCTCCAGAACACTTAAAATTTCAGACGCGAGATTAGTTGTGGGTGCTGCCTTTAATGCAACTACCCCATATGATCTATGTGATATTTACTCTGTTTTTTGTGCGCATTTTGGGTGATGATAACGGCAACAGTAACTTTTCCAAACTAAACCCTCCAGACCTATCGGTTTGATATCACATGGATATCGTCTCCAATTATGTCTATTTTATGATTAGGTGGCAAGCTTGTGAAAAGCAGGAGGAGAAAAACCCACAAAATCAAGGGAAAAACCTTGTTGGAACTACCTGAAACAGCTAGCAATGCAGTCCTCGTCGACCTTGAAAGAATTCCTCTTCGGAAAAGCAGAAATTCGTGGAGCAATATCGTATGAAATCAAGAAGCCTGAACTTTTTAGTTGCTTGCAAAGATATTATAATCTA
The DNA here is from genome assembly GCA_037903475.1 of Ancylostoma caninum. Classification (NCBI taxonomy): domain Eukaryota; kingdom Metazoa; phylum Nematoda; class Chromadorea; order Rhabditida; family Ancylostomatidae; genus Ancylostoma; species Ancylostoma caninum. Next base: position 104,727 of record JBAJFG010000236.1, on the reverse strand, counting down.
TAGTGCAATAGAATCAGTACCTTTACAATCCACAAAAAGATGAGCAACTATTTGTGAGCTTAGTTGTTCATTGGAAACTGTAACCTGTGTATACCGTTTTCCATTGTGAACGATTTCAGTGATGCGTTGAGAGATTTCTCCCGCTAGAGTGGCAAACGTAAATCCACTCCGTAAGCACGAGAATGGGTCTTTTTTCGTCCTTAGAGATCTTGAAACGCACAAACGGGAGAAATCACTCAAAAAAACTTTCAGAATAGCCTGCAAATCCTTGAGCCAGACTTTCTGGAAAAGAGGAACAAAACGGGCGTATCATCCATGAAAATCAGAGAATATTCGGAACGAATATCACGATATTAGGGAATACAACAAGCAAATAAAAAGAAAAGCATTATCTAAGCGATTCGCTTCAAACAAGAGGCAGTGCGACTCGTTCTCGTCTCCAGCTTCTGGAACAGAGGCAAAACAAGATGTGCGCAGCATCAAACAAAATGGAAGAAAGTTGGGGAGAATATTACAGTATTGTGAAATACAACAACTGATTAAAAAGAACGGTACATTTTCTAATATACCCACCTCAAACAAGAGGCAGTAATTTCTTTTTTTTTTTCGAATTTTGTCCTCGAATGACATTGTTAAGCAACAGGGAAGTTTTCCCGCAACAATCCCTTAGAAAAAACTTTAAAATTGTCCGCAGATGCGTGTGCGGTGACCGGAACGAATGCAGTGCCCAGACATCAAAACAAATGAAAAAACTGGCAAGATAACTATAGCATTAGGAAATCCAACAACTCAAGATTATCAGAGCATTAGAAAATCCAACAATCGAATGAAAAGAAGTGTACGTTTTCCAACGTACCGACTTCGAACGAGATATGGCTCTTTTTTTTTTCTCAAAAGATAAACAACAACTCAAGATTATCAGTGCATTAGGAAATCCAACAACGGAGTGAAAAGAAGTGTACGTTTTCCAACGTACCGACTTCGAACGAGATATGGCTCTTTTTTTCTCAAAAGACGTTCAGAAGAAATAGCGCGGTTGTTTCGTAACAATATCAAAAAAAACTCCAAAATGGTTCACAGATGCAGGAGCCATAGTTTCTGGAACAAAACAAATAGTACTGAACACAGCATTAAAAACAGAAAATTGGAAAGAGTATCGATACAACAAAAAAATAAAAGGAAGAAGCATCTTCTAAGAAACGTGCTTCACACGACAGCAGGTACGCCTATTTTTCGTCAGCAAAAAATGTTGGGAGATGATGTTGGCAAATAGGGTTGTTTTGCAAAAATATCAAAAAAAACTTCCGAAATGGTCAATAGATGCGTGGGTGAAGGTTTCTGGAGAAAAAAAAAACTAAAACAAAGTGAGCGTATCATGTAATAAGATTTCAGACACTCGAGCGGTTGCAGCAGGAACACGCAGTTTTTTGTGTTTGAGGTCGATGGCAGCACGCTTCCTCGCGCAGCACGTCCCCTCTTCCACCCAGCACGTGCCGTGATCGTCCCGCAGCAGCACCACGTGCGCACTTGCATGGGCCTGCAATTTCGAAATTCAAGCCGACGCCGCTGAAGCTGCGGCCTATTTCATTTCTTTCTCCATTCCCTCCTTTCCCTCTCCCTGAAAAAAAAACTCTCTCGAAATTAAGGGAAATGAGACACAGATATGTTGTCTTCTACCATCTTGGTGTGTAAATGAGTGAGTGATCCATGAAAATGATCATGCTGCTAAGAAGTCCCAAACACGCGTCAATACTCGTCCGTAAAAAACACCTTATGTTTTGTGTACAAAAAGCTACAAATAGGCCTCTCTCAACGCACCACTGAAACCGTTCACAATGAAAAACGGTATACACAGGTTACAGTTTCCAATGAACAACTAAGCTCAGAAATAGTTGCTCATCTTCAAACGTAACGCGTATAATGGCATCGGCATTTGTTACAGTATGTAAAAGGAGTGAAGTGAGGCTCGACTGGCCGAAGGCATTGTCATCCAAATGCTAGAGAGCTTCCCTCGTATGCCCTTCTCGTGAAAGCTTTCAGAGCATACTACCCCATACCGACAAGAATCTCACCTGTCAAAATGTATTTCCGTTTTAGAAAAGAAAATAAAAAGTGTTGTGCCAGAACTTTTTCACCAACCCGATAGAATGGACGAAGCTAGAAGATATAAGTTATATGTGTAAGCGGATGTAGAACAACCAGATTACGATGTCAAGTTTATGCAGTTTGAGATTAGTAATACATTACATCCTTCTAACGCTTGGGGATACTGTGGATGGATCACTTCTAGAACGAGGTCGAAATAGTGAAGACATTTGGCAATTTCAATCAAACCATTTCTAGGACTCTGAATAAGATAACTTTCGAAAACGCCAGCCCAATGAGTTTTACCACCCAAGCCACCTGGGCGCTACTGTGGACACTCACTACGCAAATTCGTCAGTCCATAGATGCTCCAAACCAAGACCAGAGTCCCTGCCCCGCAGTAGAGATAGCATACTTTATTTGATGAGCGTAGCAAAGGTTCAGATGGATTGTTGACCCTCTCTTTTGTCCTTGCAAATGAGTTGTAATTATTCATATTTATCAAGTGATAGGATCTATGCGTCTACTCATCCTCATGGAATGGTTCAATTGAGAGTGAATAACTGAGAGTACCCATCATTCTCAACATGTTGCTTCAGCAAAACAACTCCAAGTGAAAACTGACGTTCTTAGCTTCGCCTAAGAAGCTATGTGAATCTTAGAATTGACATTTTTTGGTCTCCAGCACGCACTTAATTGTCACGTAACAAATTCGGGTAAGAAGAACGCCGAGAAAGTTCAGCTAAGTTCACTGATTCATAACAATATATTGTGAACACTTGACAAGAGTTTATTTATTCAGAACAATACCTTCGATAGCGCTTTTTTCAATCCCAGCGATACGCTTCGAATTTGTCGCTGAACCAATCATGCTAATAGTGTACAGACTAAGAGAGATAAAATCTAGAACAGTCAAAACGTTATGCCTACCAATAAATATATAGTAGGAGGAAAAGCATGGGCTTTCAAAGCAAGGAATGAAGGAAAAGAATGAAGATTCATAAGCTTTTGAAGATTTCGTCCCCAGTACAAATGTGGATGTATTGTTGCTGGACTGAATGTGTTCCTTGTTGATTCGTGGCCACAACTTTGTAGACGCCTTGGTCCTCTTGCGTCGGATTCTGAAACGAAACGCAATGAAGCACGGGACTCTGTTAAAGAGATAAATGATGTAGCAGAAAAAATTCAGTAATTTTATAATGAGAAACCCCTCTGCAAGCTTTTTGCACTGCATACAATCAATTTCAATTCTAATCCATAATTTCTCACTGAACACTGTAACGTAACTGTAGCGGAGGAATTGCGTTGAACTAAATCGAATCTATTTGGCGGGATGTAAAGAGATGTCTTGCTCGGAAAGTAGAAATATTCGTTCCCTGATAGTTACCGACCGTATGTGCGGTGAAACTGCTCCATGTATATATCTCCCTTGAGCGGCTTCACTCGTAAGAACAGTGATAAATAAGACAAACAAACTCATATTAAATTTGGTTGATAATAGTAGAGAATGGGAAAACCTCGATTTTAGTGAGTAAAAATGTGATAAAATAAGGAAGAGAGAAAGTGCAGGACAACAATTACCAAATTAGCCGTATTACTTCCTCATCTTCACCATTAATTTCTTTCGGAAGGAAATGATGGATGGAAAGAGGTAGAAGGATGCGCAAAAACACAAACGGATCTGCACACGTGATTCTTCCTCAGTCAGATTTGTAAACAAGATGTAACAGTACGTCGTTACACCATTTCTTTTATTTCCAGGAAACTTCAACTTCTCAGCAAGCAACGCAAATGCTAGGCATTATTGAATGAATCACTTGGGCATTCTTCCAAAAACAAACCTTCCTGCAGCCATCGTCAAATGCCAAGAAATAATATGACACAACTGGCTATTTTTAAAAGGCAATGTGTCACCACGTTTTGTATGTCGTAGACATCAACAAATTCTAGCCCTGCTCGTCACGCTGGTCCCAATTATATATGTACGTCAAAAAGCACAAAACTGACGAAAACCCGTTTTCGGAGGGTCCGAAAGTGCAGTTCCCGGACCACATGGGCGGAGCGGTCCGTGTGTGTGCTGGCTGCGCGCCACGTCTGCAGCGTTGGCCAACACGTCTAGACGTATCCGATCGATGAGATCAACGGTCTCACGCGTCCAGTCGATTCGACAAACTGTTTCAAATTCCGTTCCGAGAAACGTTTAAAAAAACGGATTTAAAGACCGTTTTGTAATATTTCATGTTTACCCTACCCCTAGATTGAGTACATCGACGAAATTCAGAATCCACTAAAACCTTGAATACAAAAACAAGGTGGTACATTGCCTTTGAGTGCCCATCAGTTCTCACATCGAGAAGGTCAGTGGTTCTGACCTTCTCGGATTCGGCACACCACTGCTGTGTAATGCTAGTGATATTTGCGGCCAGTTAAAGGCAGTGCGTCACCTCATTTCATGGGCTGAAAACACCAACAGACTCTAGACCTCCTCGTCACTCTAATTCCAAAGATGTACGTCGAAGCTCATAAAAATGCCGAAAACCCCGTTTTCGGACGGTCCGAAAGTGCAGTTCACTGACCACCTGGGCGGAGCGGTCAGTGAATGTGCTGGCTGCCCGCCACGTCTGCAGCGTTGGCCAACACGTATAGACATGTTCGATCGATGAGAACAACGGTTTCACGCGTCCACTCGATTCTACAAACTGTTACAAACCCTGTCCCGAAAAACGTTTAAAAATAGGGTTCAAAGATCACTTTGTAACATTTTAGGTACACCGTTGGATTCAGTGTGTCGGGGAAATTCAGAATCTGGTAAGAGCTCAGACACGAAAACGAGGTGACACACTGCCTTTAAAGGCAGCACTCACGGAAATTTTTGGGTTGAAGATTTCGCGGTATATCGGGGTTTTTAAGGACGATGAACTAACTCATTGACAACGATGAAGTAGCGTGGAACACGCGAAAAACACATAAAATAATGACGGTATTTCATGTGTGCCCACAGCGCGGACGAATGCTCCGTGATGGGTCTCGCCACGGAACCCTGCAAATGGCACGAATTTCATAAACACGCCCCCGCTGAACCACATGCACACACCCTATCAACGGCGTTAGTTGGCGCGATGGAACCCTAATGTCCGGAGCGGCAGATGTGTCCACGGCAGTATCTTCGCAGGTAGGCGGCCATTCAAGGTGTTCAACTTGCTATTGCGATTGTCCAGCGGCCGGCTACATGGTAAGCCACTCATTTCGGAAGTGAAATTTTCCGTGAGTGCTGCCTTTAAACTAGGATGCCGTCTCTGCGAGTTGGTTCGGGAGAATGAAGTCTCCATCAGCTGATTTGTCTTGCTTCACTATTGGTAAATCTGCATCGAAATACAGTTCTTGTCGAAAAGATAGACGGATTGCGCGTGCGGTTTCATGTCGTCGCGGCCGCAGAATCGCGTTGGGACCTACTGTACCCTCTCCCTAGAGCATGCTCTCTCCATCGTTCGGGTCCCACCGCGTTTCCGCAGTCACGGAATCCGTCTATCTTTTCGACAAGGACTGTATGTTAGGCCACAACACAAATCCACTGAGTCCACAAAACACACGAATATACTTCGGGATCTACTGTGTGAACTCAATTACCTACAAAATACGGAGAATTATTGTTCATTCACCAGCATTTTCCACCTTCCTATTACACCAGATGCTCCTCTGTCTGCATTCCTGTGAGACTATGCGAACTTTTTTTTCATGTTTTATTGCCTCTCTAAATTCTCCGAAAGCGATATGCTTCACAAACACTTCAGGTTCTTGCCACAGTATCACATGTCATCCATGGTTTAAGTATAGCAATCCCATGAAAACCTCCCATGTTTACATAACGAGCATTACAGCATAGGATTGAGTCACATAGTTCGTGAACATTTTACTTGAACGATGCTCACCTTCATAATCATGGTAACCGTCCATTTCCCGACGCTCTTTTTGATTTTCTGCACGTGTCTGTCATCTTTCAGCTCCTGATCCTTGAAAAACCTGAACATAAGACCAAGTGAAGAAAATTTCACAGCATTGTAATAAATGGTGGTTACCACTGGATGGTGGGTTGTGGGCTGCCGCTGCAGATGCACTCGAACAGTACCGAACCGTCGGGTTTTCGCAGAAGAGATGGAGGAGCGTCGAAGAATGGAGCGTACATCTGGAAGGAGGGAGAGTTTGGCTGAAAAGCTGTACAGTTCAACTCACGTTCAGCAATGAGAAGAACGAAGTTATGAATGAATGAATGAATGAATGAATGAATGGATGGATGAATGGAATGAATGAATGAATGAATGACCGGATGAATGAATGAATGGAATGAATGAATGAACGAGCGAATGAATGAATGAATGGAATGAATGAATGGATGAACGGATGAATGAATGAATGAATGAATGAATGAATGAATGAACGGATGAATGAATGAGTGAATGAATGAATGAATGAATGAATGAATGAATGAATGAATGAACGGATGAATGAATGAATGAATGAATGAATGAATGAATGAATGAATGAATGAATGAATGAACGGATGAATGAATGAATGAATGAATGAATGAATGAATGAATGGAATGAATGAATGAACGAATGAATGAATGAATGAATGAATGAATGAATGAATGAATGAATGAATGAATGGAATGAATGAATGAATGAATGAATGAATGGAATGAATGAGTGGATGAATGAGTGAGCACTTCAAAGAGGACTAGGACCACAGTGTATGCGTAAATCGGTTGAAAACGCTCCGTTAACTGCCTCATACTCACTATTTCGTAACAAGTATTCAAGGAGGGTAATAATTCTTGACTTGGGTTGTATTCGCTACTATGCAGTTAGGTGGTTGACGGGTGAGACCATGTTTCATCCCAAAGATTTAATCCAGAAGAATCAATAATTAAACAAGATCTGAGCAGGGTAATGCTCTTGGATTAAATCGTCGACATGAGAGAGCGGATATTACAACGTGACAAACAACGCGAATAAAACCCTCCACGTTTTTGGCAGAAAAAGAAACAACATGAGGATGGATGCAACCCTTCGACACTCGAGAGCCTGAACTCGACAGCGCACATGCCCCGGCAGCTATGAACGGAACCCAGTCAACGCCCGGAATCGTAGTAGCTGGCAGCGCACGAGTTTAGTGCCCAGCCTATTGGCCTAAAAACGCGACGAAGACGACATCTGAGAGCAGTAAATGTTTAATACGTCGATGTTGTTGGCAGCAGCAAGGGCGAAGCAGCTGATGACGCACTTGTTCGAGCAGCTGCCGCCTCCCTTGTGCTCTGCCCACTCTCGACATTTCGGGAATCGACGGAACAGCTGATCTTGCTAACTACACGGCAGTCGCTAAACATACAGGAGGCTCCAAATGTCCGCAGTCAAGAGGGGCGTGGCCGGACGCGGCTTTAGGCAGAGACACAGGCGCTCTGCATGCTGCCACTGGTTGTCTGCAGAGTCAGAGAAACCAGAGGCAGCATAGAGAGCGCCTGTGTCTGATCAAGGAGCCGCGCCGTGGCCACACCCTCTTGACTGCGGACATTTGGAGCTTCCTGTAGCAGACGTTCCCGCTAGTGACCATTTGCTCCTTCTATGTCTAGAGGTGGCACTCTTGCAGTAATAGCATCCGAGAGAGGGCTGCTGTACTTGGAAAGGGCGGTGCGGCAAAGTTCAGCGATTGGTTAATTCTCATCGAACTGGCCAATCCCAAAGCTCGGCCGCACCATCCTTTCCAGGTACGTACTTTGCCTTGCCCAGCAGCACAAGGAAGCGCTATTCCTGAGCATGGACCAATATACAAAAGCTTATTATCCTAGGGCTTTGTGGTCACTGTTAACATAGGAAAATTCATGTCCACTAAGTTAATGCCAAATTCTATATCCTGAACATCTTTTTCAAATTAATGCCAATTCCTACACTTGCGATATTCATTTTTTTCGGTATGATTTGCATAGACGTTATTCAATCCTGATGTTGTGAACTCTCTAGTCACAATGCAGGATATTTATGTCCGACTGGCTTTTATAAAGATCCATCAAAAGTTTCGTCATCAATTCCTGTTGTCCTTCGTTAATGGGCCGGAAATGAGCCAAGAAATGAGCACGTGGACAGATAAACCATGTTGGATGAGTGGATAGCGAAAGTTGGTGATGTTTGTTGTGTTGTGTTGAGATGTTCTCACTCTGTTTTCCCTCCCACTGTTAATTTCATTGGATACTGGACGGTGTACCCGGCTTCGCTCGGGTGTTCCATTTCTCCCAGCCATTTAAAGCTGATGCCAACATTTGTTGAACCAAGAAATCCTTCAAAATGTTCATCATTTGGTGATCAGCTCAAGTGACCCTCCTTCACCCTGCTCCTCTTCCCTCAAAAAATGGGGTGAGGTTGCTTGACTGGTAAATAAATTCTTATAAAGTGCTTGCCGCATCCGCGTTCAGCGTTTCGCAAAGTCTCAGAAGGCACGTTTTCACCGACCCGTGTGCAAAAATGTCGAAAAATCAATATAACAGATAACAGACAGGTCAAAACGGTTACCGTGTTTAGCGTATTGACGTGCCCCAGTAGACATGTCCTCATCGCCTCCCGGGCAAGAACGGCGAAAGTCAATAAAATCGATAAATCGATAGTGTCATACAAAATGGTTGCCATATTCGTGTTCAGCGCATTGAGATACCCCAGTAGAGATGTCTTTACCACCACGTGGGAAAAGATAGCGAAAAATCAATAAAATCAATAAGTCGATAATTTGGCGCAAAATGGTTGTCGTATTCGTGTTCAGCGCATTGAGATACAACAGTAGGAATGTTCTCGCTAGTCCCTAGTTAAGAAGAGCGAAAAATCAATAAAATCGATATAATCGATAAGCCAATCGATAATCCTAGGTGCAAAGTGGCTTATGACCTCCGCCGGCCCCCGAAGAACCTACATGCAAAATTTGGTCCCGATCGGTTCGTCCTCCGCGATTTCTATTCCAAACATACAAACATACAAACACACACACACAAACTATCGCTTTTATATATACAGGCTAGACGGTATCCTCGGCTTCGCTCGGCTGTTTTACTACCCCGGCTATTTCACACTGATGAGGGAATTTCATACTATCGATACGCCCGTTCAAGATGCTCGTCATTTTGGTCATCTTGACGGACCTAAACGACCCTTCTTCAACCAACTCATAAGCGAAAAATGAAACAGTGGAGTTATTTGGATAACAACTTTATGAAAAATCCGAGTAAACGCGCTTTTACCTTTCTCCAAGTAGAAATGAAAAAAGTCAAAACCCAAATTATAGAGTCAATAACTTGATATTTCCATGCTAAGTGGTTGTCATATGTATTTGTGTTCAGCGCATTCGGAAACCCCAGTAGACATGTCCTCACGGATCCATGAGCAAAATTTGTAAAAATTCGATAAAATCAATAAATCGACACCGTCATTCAAAATGGCTGTCATATTCATATTCAGCATATCGAAAAACCCCGGTAGACGTTTCTCAGTGACCCCAAGATAAGAATAGCGAGGAAAATCGATATATGACCCTATAAGCTAATCGATAATCCCCAACGGAAAGTAGCCTACAACCTTCGCCGGCCTCTGTAGAACCTACTTGCAAAATTTGGTTCTGATCGAGTAATGCTCCACGATTTCGATAAGTAACATACAAATGTACAAACACACATAAACACACATACACACATATTTTCGTTCTTATATATACAAGTTGATCCTGAGCTTGAAGCAAAGCACTCACTATTATACTCGCACGTCGCCAGCGGCTGCAACACGTTGTTTTAGAAAACGTTGCTTACCTAGAACGCTCAGAACCTTGGAATAGTCTCGTCCTCGAGATCGCTAACGAATGTTTGCGTGGCTGTTCTGGCATAGTCACTGTTCGATGAGCTCATTACTCACACATGCTCACATGCTGCGGTGCCAGCTCAAACACAACAATCCAGTAACATTTATTGCTTATGAAGGCCTCGACGTTTCGGAGAACAACAACAGAGAAAACAGATGGAAAAAAGGAAAAGCAAGTGAATATTTTATAGAAAAGTCTAGACAAGTGTCCTTATCAGCAAGAGTATACTTCTGAACAATTCTGAAAAAAAAGTATGGGATTCAAAACAAAACAACAGGTTATTGATGGTTGCTATTCAACCACAGTAGAAAAAGTAGTTCGCTCTGGATTGAGTGAGTGGATGCCTCATTAGTTCGGACTGAGTAATGAACTGTCAACAAAAATCCCAAAAATTCGTTCTAACTGTAAAGCAGTTGTTGGCATTCGGAAAAATAACTTCCGGCTGCAGCCGGTGTTGAGAGGAAAACCAACATAATCAGTTGAGGTAGCGACGAGCAAAGTGTAAAATGTACAAAATCATCCAAAGAAAAAGAGAAAGTGTGTACAACAGTGACAAGACAGGCACCAGCGTAGACTAGTTCAACTTTTCTATCCGGAGTAACCTATACGGAAATTCCCGCTCAAGAACCGAACATTGCGGTGTTGTCGTCGATTTTCTCGAACTCATAGGAGCCGCGTCCGTCCATGTGAAGGAAGTACTCGTGATGCACCCACAGTGACTTGCGATGAGACACAGTGAGTAGGGTGATGCCCATCTCACGGCAGATCTTGTACATGGCACCTAAACAACCGGGTCAGCTGCCGCAGGAGTAAGGATCAGATTTGTTCGAGTAACTCACCTTCGACGTCAACGCTGACGGCTGAGGTGCACTCGTCAAGGATAGCGAACTGCGGTCTGTGGTAGAACAGGCGAGCCATCTGAAACAAACTCGACTGAGCAGTGAGTGTTCAAAGCTTCGAGAAACTGATAAAAAGTGCGCGAAAGCAGAGAAGCTTCTGGAAGAAATTGTAAAACTTCCTGTATAACAAGTTCATGAGAGAAATGCTCGGAAGGTGAGCAAAGCTCCTTGGATTTTTGACGGCAAATTTGAGTGCTTCGATTTCGTCGCAGATATACTTAATGTCGACTCAAGAGAATCTTGCGAATTGGAGCTACTGTAGGTTTAAAATGCCATCACTACGAGTTATTATATATTTATTATATTCTCTCACATGCTCCCCATGACAGGGTTGCCCATGAGCACCGTCATTCCATCATCGAACTCCTCCCACTCTTCCTCGCTTGGACCCTCCGAGAACCCACTGAGATATTGGTACGCCCTTATCCTGCAGAGGTATCTACAATATCTACAACACCCGCAGTAAGTTCGTTAAAAATGAAAGTCATCCATCGTGCTACCGCTTGGAAACACAGTGGTTCTGAGTGCGTGAAAGCAGCTGATCTCCAGCAATAATTCTGAATATTTCTGAAGTGGACTTTGACGTTGGTTCTCAATTAAAGTTTCGACAAAATGAAGGAACACTTCATTGTCGATGTCAGGACAACCTACACCATAGCTTAGCTACCGGCATCAGTCCAGCTGCGTTTTCGGTGCGCGATTATCTCAATGGTCTTGTGCTCTCCCAACATCTTGCAGCGGTTTAAGTCACCTACCCCCACCCTCTTGTTTTTAGGCGACTTGGCTACGCCACCAAAAAAATTGCATGCTCGCTTGGTTACTCTAAATACTTAGTTGCGAACCGTTGGAAAGATTTTCTACATAGAAAACCAGGTTGTTTCCTTGTAGAGAAAAGTTTCACCACCATTGAACCAAGTCAAGTCCCATTTCTGCTCATTCGTTTTTACTGTTTCAATCTGTCCTGGAATTATCTTACGTTGACGCTCTTTGATGGACGCTCTTTTCATATCCTTGACGTGTTTTTTTTTCTCTTTTTTGGCACACTTCTTTCTGGTGTATGAATTAAACAAATAAATAAATATCATCCTATTCACACAACAGAACAGCATAGAGTATCATTTCTCGTACCCTACGAACCTCTTAAGGAGAAACTACTCTGATGTTCATTGACGATACATTTGGCAAGAGAATGTGTTTGACGATATGATTTACGGGATAAAATTTTGTTTGGCAATATAATTTACGGGAGAATGAGTGAAGAGCCTGTTTGACGATACATTTGGCAAGAGAATCTGTTGACGATACATTTTACGAGTGTTTGGCGATACATTTGGCAAGAGAATCTGCTGACGATACATTTGACGAGGTTTGTTTGACGATACAAATGGCAAGGTTTGCGTGACGACACATTTTACGGGTGTTCTGATAAGGCGTTCATTTCATTCTTAGCTGGAGACTCAACCATCGGCGGTGTCGATCCAGATGGCTCAGCTGGTAAGGCAGTGGACTCCTAAGATTGATATCATGGTACGATTCCTGATGATACCGAATTTTTGCGCGGTTGATAACCCTTTTGTTTGACGGTACATTTGGCGAGGTTTGCGTGGCGATACATTTGACGGGGTTTGCATGGCGATATATTTTATGGGACTTCTTGTTTGGCAATACATTTGGCGGGCTTTGTTTGCCTAGCTAGATGGCAAGCTCGTTTTCGAGGTTGCCAAACAAACCTCGCCAAATGTATCGTCAATGAACATCAGAGTAAGCGGAAAGAACAAGAAGAACATGTTTTTTAAAACGAAATCGAGAGGATAGTTGGTAGTTCAGAAACGACATTGTCGTACCACTCCCGCTATAGTCCTCGAGGACTGTAGCATCTTGCGTCGCGGTCGTCCGAGTGGCGGTCAAGACGTACGCCGCGACGCGACCACGCCGCACGCGTACGCTTTTCAAGTTCAGGTTGTTTCTTCAAATCCGACGCACTAAATGGCAACGGTGGCCACCATCTCACAGATTGTGGGCTCCGAAAACACTCATCTGTCCCAATCAATCTTAGAAAAGTTGTCCATATCCACGCAGAACTGCTCGTACCCTAGACAGCTGCAGCCGCGACGCGCTCATGAATCGACCAATCACAAACCAGCAGCGTACCTCTTGTCACGCAGCCGCGGCGGCCGCCGTGTTGGCGATGGCGACGTAAAGTGCTACAAGGAATGTTTATACTTTTTCGCGACGCGACGGCGTCGCGGCGACGACCACGACACGCGCGATGGGTAGCGAAGCCGTCGCGTCGCTCCGTCGCACCATGCTGAACGTCGCAAATTTACGTACCCACACAAAATTACATACACGCCCCGATTTAGCGGGGATTTTGAGTTTCTACGAACTGTTCTGAACCTCATTTTACCATTTGTGGTCTGGAATGTTTAGAAAACAGTTCTCAGCGATTTTCAGTGGTGATCTTTGCGATGGCTGCAAATTGCACAGTGTTCTTCGCCAAAGATGTTTGTCTCCAGGATATGGAAGAACGCATTGCGAGTCTTTCTCATTTATTTGTTCAGAGATTTTTTTGCATTTGAGTTATCAGAATGATTTTCTTCCATGCGTACATTGTTGTAGTCCCGTGCTTCGACGCGTTGTGTTTTTCCCCGTTCACGTGTGTTCTAGTAGTACTGCCAGGGATTTCTTCTGAGGTATGTATACGTTGTTCTAGTGTCTTGATTTGATGTTTTCTGGTTCTTTGCTGGTCGGATGTGTGAGTTTCTGATCAAGTTGAGAGTTTCGTTTCACTAGGTCACGTTCTAGCCCCGCGCTTTTGATCTTTTCCAATCTTTCACTGGTTAGACGTGTTATGCTGTGATTTCTGTAGGGTGGGGGTGGGGGTCTTGCACGGATTTCACCGCAAAACCACACCGGAATGTGAAAAATCATAGGTGTAGGAGCACAGGACTATCTTACATTCACCTACGAATCACTAACGCTATTCTGAAGCACCTGTACAACAATGTCTACGTGAAAGGGAAACCATTCCGATAGCTCAAACTCTAAAGAAAATCTCTATATCAATATATGGATGTAACGTCTATACCTACGTTGTGTTCTTCCACAGCTCGGCTGTCAAGTTGTAAGTGATAAGCTCTCGTAAACTGCAGGCAACATTAGGAGCTTTAAAAGCTCGCAATATCACTAATTAAGACGCACACGACGCGTCCAAGTTCATTCACGTTCACATCTCCAACTGAATTCGTCTTTTTCCATAGGTTTTGCGCCAAACCACTCGAAAAACTATGGAACAGTGGCCAACTGCAGTGCGCAACATCAGCGAAATCATCGCGTCGCGTCTGCTAGCAGGCGCGACGCGAATTCGTCCCATCGCGTCGTTTTTCAAGAGAGAAGTATAAACAGGGCGCGACGTCGCCCCGCTGCGTCGCGTCGCGATGGGAAACGCCAACTACCACATCGCGACCATTGTTTGCGCATGCATCCACTCGGGCCCCACCGCATTTGAACAGATTGCTGGGACGCGACGGTCGCGTCGCGCCGAAGTATAGACACTCCTATACTCCTCGAGGAGTATAACGGCTACATACCTAAGTCGCAGTGAACACCAGCTAGTGACTTTTGAGTCACCACCTATATTATATTCATAAACAAATTCATATGTTTTGGTAAAACGCTCACGAATAACACGAATATGGTCTAGCCTATCTCCCTCCCCAACGTCACGGAACTACAGACCCTCCGACCAAAAAGTTATCATATTGATCGCACTTTCGAGAGCAGAGGTTCGAAAAAATTGAAAATTTGTCACCACCCACCGCGATTCTTTGTTTCTCGCCTCCGGATAACACATCCATCCAGTCTTGCACTGCATCCCAACCTCCCTCTCGAACGAGAATATGTGATAGTTGCACCTGCGATAAAAATTTACAGTGAGAATTTCGAGAATCTGGTGCGACATTGTTTACCTTCTCCAGCATTTCTTCAAGATCACTGTCTTGAAATCCTTTTCTGATCATGTCCATTTGTCGATCTGGATAGATTACTTGGTCCCTTAGTGTGCCAAGTGTCATGTACGGTCGCTGTAAGCATGAAGTCGTGGGGTACGATTCAGTCCCAGTTAACAGTTTAAATAAATACAAGTTGTTGTAAGTAGGTACTGCACTCTGCGATTTCTCACGTCGCATAAATAATAGCTATGCTATGAAAACAACATTCGTTGATTCGTGATTTTTTTTCCGTTGAGCAGTGGCTACCCCAAAATTTCTGCACGATTTCCGTGTTTTTTTCTCTCGAGTGACTGTGA
Source organism: Ancylostoma caninum (assembly GCA_037903475.1). Classification (NCBI taxonomy): domain Eukaryota; kingdom Metazoa; phylum Nematoda; class Chromadorea; order Rhabditida; family Ancylostomatidae; genus Ancylostoma; species Ancylostoma caninum. Next base: position 89,548 of record JBAJFG010000236.1, on the reverse strand, counting down.
CTTCGACGAATTTGCATAATTATGTCATTACTACATAATGACTTGGAATTCATTTCAAATATTTGGAACTCGACTCGGCTTCAGGCGATCGGAGCAAAATGGGCTGTACTTACAACTATCGAAATTAAAAAGAAAATAGTTCATTTGAAGGTGTCACAAAGTGTAAGTAAAATTTGCCATAAAGGCTAAAGACTCAGAAAAAAAACTAGTTGACGAGAGTTTCTCTGCGGCAATTTCGCGAAAATCTTAAACTTGAAAATTCAGTGTTGGTCCGCCTACCTGAGGAACATAGAACAACTTTCCTTTCGCCGGCTTTGTGAGCCTTCCTCCGAAAAGAGGCCAAAGCTCTCCCAGAACTCTGAACAACGAGCTCTTCCCACAGCCATTTGGACCACAAACTAGCACGTTTCTACCGGAAGGAACCTGAAAGTCTGGAAGTGACTCTGATGTCTTTGGTATAAAACTACAGCCGACAAACACAGCTCACCTCAAGATTGAGGCAATCGATGAGAACGTCACCGTTAGGAGTCACGAGCGGAACATTCTCGAAACGGATCACATTATCCTGGATGATAAGCTCTCCTGAAAATGGCGACGTACAACGCCTGTTCTGAAAATCGCAATAATCTGGTCATCTGACCTGCTCCTGGCCTCAGATCCCTATTCAAAAGTCTTGTGCCTTCGGTGTCGCCCTTTTCCTTTATCATCGTTCGCTTATAAGACCCTGAAAAAATTAACACTCAAATGGGTGCCAAATGATTGCATAATTAGCGATAAATAGTAAATAGCGGCGCGGTGAAAAGTTACCGTTATCGAGATCACCAAGAACATTCAATAAGGTATCGACCCTAGTGGTGAATCCAGAAAGTCTCGTCATCTCTCTTCCAGCAAGGGCAAGACGACCAAGAGCTTCCGCTAGTTTGAACATCATTCTTCCGGAGTTGTAGTACTCCTAAATATGCACATTTTTTCTCGAATTCAACAAATTGCTGGCAGCTGGAGCGCAGCACGGATTTGGAAAAAGTTCTGGAGAAACCGCAGCAAACCTGGATGAGCTCGTTTTTGCTCATGCTATTGATGAATCCGTTTTTGCGATCGTGGAACGGTCGGCTAACAGCATACCATCCAACGACAGTGGCGACATACTTCGCAATGATGTTATCCACGAAACCTATGGAGAACCTGAACACTACATTATAGTCACCATAGTTGGGCAGATGGAGCGCTGATTACCTGAACAGTATCACCTTCCTCAGATGGCTGACAAGGTTGGCGAACGAGCCAAGCACCGTGGTGCGTTCACGGTTGTTACCCTGAATAGGAGAACCTCAGGAATATGTAAAGGAATACTGCACCTGGATGGGTTATTCAGATCACACAGGGTGGACGTGCCAACGCTAGTGCTGAGGTTGGGTAAACTTGTGTGGTGTGACATGTGTACCCAGGGTAACCTCAATGATTCATGCGACCTCGGAAGAAAGAATGATAAAACCAGATATCTAGCCAGGACAAAGATTAAAACGCTGCCGCAAAGCCGATGATTGCGTATGTCTGACGCGAGACCGACTGTGTGTCAGCGTTTAGAGTTCCCTGCACTTGTAATCACGTATCTGTTCTACCACATTTAATGCAGATTGAAACTTCTATTTATTTATGTTCATGCTAGTAAATGTGAGATAGAAAGGGTATAACCAACAGAACAAGATTGTGGAGTTGAATTAAGGAAAACAGCAATTTTGAATATTCACCAATTGACGATCCTTGGTCTTACCGGTGGATCGCGCCTTTTTTCGCGCTGTTCAGTCAAAGCGCTCATTAAGCCTCAATAGCCCGGCAGGTTTTCTCGAAATTAATGTAGTACCACGTATAAGTCGATACTATCGTAGAAAATCTATATTGGAATTCTTATAAGAATAATCCGGAGCAGAGAAACGAGCCAGAACGTGAAAAAATTTTGGAACGTGCCAAAGCGGCGCAGTCATCAGAGAGTTAAACTGAAGATTTATTGAGCGGATCCACCGCTACACTACCTAAAAAAATAAAATACTCAAGTATTAGGTTGGGTTGAGCAAAAAGTTAGTGGGATTCTTTTGAGCATTCAGTGTATTTTCACGGAGTAGACTAGTTGAACGTAGGTTTTTTCTGGAAATTAATATGCGCAGTACTTCTTCGCATATACATAGAACAAGTCATTCTCGTAACTCTACGAACTGTGCGTACAGGGCAAAGTGTGTCCTCCAGCCCAAAATCGACCCCTCTGAAGCAGATATCACCTCTGTGCTGTCTCTTCAACAGTGGTGGTTTCCACTTAGACACTGTTGGCAACCGTGGCAGCTTGAGCTGCATTCGGCCCGCTATCGTAGTCGAACAGTTGGAGGTGTCGGAGATGTTGGATCTTGTGGAATTGGAGGGTCACATTTCATGCGACAGAAAACAAGATGCAGCAGGAATTGAGAAAATTGGCTATAATATCTGTGAAGGGCAGAACAAGAGCTACGAGATGACCTATGACAGGCTATCGGAATTAGTTCAAATCCTCGTAAAAAGTTGAGTTGAAAAAAACCGCACCAACTTATTGCCCAACCCAATACTTCGTACTAGCATTACATGGGAGGGTTTGCTAGGGTGAGTTTTGGTTTATGATCTTGTAAGGAATACCTGATAGAATGCAATCTCTTCACTGTTCATTATCAAGCGGGAGTTCACGAATCGGAATTCACCCTCCAACGCCTGCTCCTGCACAGTTAATCGGCCAATCTGGAAAGGAAAGAGGTTGATCCCATTAGCTATCATCGTGCCAGGTTGAGGAAGCTTATCCTACTCACTGGCCGTCTGATGTAGGTCAGGAAAACTCCAGAGCCTAGCAGATAGGCGAATAGTATCGCTGGTGCACCCCATCCAAGAGCACCACCGAGCCGAGATACGTACAGCAGCACGTCGACGATCGGCTGAAGTAGATGTAGTCGCGTAGAAAAGTCTCGTGGAGGGACAGAAATTCACCTTTGTAAGGTTGGAGTAGAGCTCCACCAAACCTTCGCAAAATTTGTCGACGTCTTGCGTGAGAAGTTGGTCAGCGTTCTGGATTCGGTTGTCCAGATTTGACATCTTGTAGAAGGTGAAGCCCCTATAATTAGGGAGCAAAGCATTTGCAAACAGCGCTCAGTGGCTCAATGGCCTCCTTACTTCAAGTACTGCGCATAGAGGTGCTTTGTAAGTCGTTCGCGGAACCTCAGCTTTAGTTCGTTCAATCCAAACTAAAAATAATTCGTTGACGCCAAGGAAAAGCATTTGGTAAAAACAAATTTGGGGTAAAAAGTGGAAAAATCCTGGAATCACTGAATTATTCAAGAAATAAGCGGCGAAAACTCAGAGAATTCTCAAGAATGTCCTTGACAACCTTGAGTATTGCATTTGTCAGTGAAATAGCAGGCATTGCCATGCCATACTGCAAAACATTCATCAGGAAGCGAAGCTGATCACGCGAGATAATTGATCTGAACACAACTCTTTTTCACAGTAAACCGTCGTCTACAGTAACCACGACTCACGCCTCAATCTTGGTAGCTGTGATGATCATGTACACGTCAGCATAAGTCCTGCAGAGGAGTGATACCGCTATGAGGAGCAAGTAGAACATCTTCAAGAAATCACTTCAAAGCCCGTCTTCTTTCACTGGCAATTAGCGTTGAAACCAACCTCTCCAGTGAACGGTCCTGGTACGAGGATTTTGAGGATTCGCCAGAGTTTCCGGAAGAAGACGCCATCCACATGTGCCTTCTCCTTTGATGGCTGACCATTCTTCGTCACAAATACCTTTGACTTCGAAGCCCTTGAATATGGTCATGAATTCGCTTCGAAGTAAAGACAAACAAAAGCTTTTTCCACCTCTGCGTGTTAAGACACCTACTTGGCCGCTTTGCTATACCATCGAATGATCGCGAAAAACGCTGCAAATCCACAGAGACCAGGACCGTAGTGTCTGAAGGAAAGTGCAGATGCGAACATCCGCGCTTGGTCAAGTTTGGATAAAGCACCCATGTTCCTGTAAACATGCACTGGGTGAATGAAAACTAAGGAACAACATGTAGTACGAACTGTTACAAAGTAGTTGAAACAAATAGCTAAGGACCAGCTGCTTCGTTTCTGGGCCAGTTTATGATCATCAATGTTTTGATAATAATAGGATGAGGAAGCGTAGCAGAAAAATATGGAGTATGAGTGGATGTGTGCCAATAAACAAAAGGATTTTTCGGGATTGTAAAAAAAAAACTAAATCTAGTGCAAATGCAACGTAACGACAGAAAAAATGTACATACAATATCCTACAAAGGAAACGCTGCACCCGGAAACCATTGTGGTCTGCAGGGAGCTCATAAGATTACAATGAGTATGCTTTCTCAGGTAACGTAATCACAGGAATGCTCCCTCCAAGTCAGCATCGCTGATTACGCTGATCAGAGCAAGCCGGGGGTGCTCCAACCTACCACGGGTTTCTGGAGAGAGCCTTACTCCTTCAGCCTTTCTCACAGAACACCACTAAAACAGGCCTATGGATGTCAATAAAAACCATCAACAATATGTAAAATGGAGTGAGTCCTTGAATTTGATTTTCAAAGTCCTTGAACTGCAAAATCATTCATCAGAATCTACGGTAGTCCCTTCTCGAACTGTTCTCCGGAGAGGAAAACTAAGGGCGATGATGATCCTCGTTACTGTACCGTTCCAGCAAGCTGTTTACTACATATTTGATCAATCATGTGTTGGTAGTAGGATATATGTAGAATAGGGTTGAAGTCAATTTTCATTTGTTCTACTGATGTTCCCCATAACAGGAAAATATGCACCGTTGGTGGAGTTTAGAAAGATGATTTGAGAAAAAGAAATGCTCCGAAGTTGAGAAAGCGGAATTTTACAGAAACAAGGCAGAAAAGACAACGAAAAAAGAGAAGGCGTCGTGTGCAATCTTCCTCTTCTTAACTTAAAACCTCGTCTGAAACAATTTCATGGAGCCACAAAGGCATTAAAGGGAGGACGCCCCTCTTCTTCCTTCTTTTTCCCCTATTCTGGTATCATGCGTGTAATCTAGTATCTTGCCATTCTTTGTCACGTTGTGTCATATATTTGAATTAAAATGAATATTGTATCGATATGGGTTCAGACTTGTTCATGTAAACATTGATAATTCAGTACACTAGCTATATGAAATTGTTTTAGAAGACGTGTTAAATTCAGAAGAAGTTAGAAAATATTCAATTGTAGGAGAAGTAAACTACCGCTACCCTAACTAACACATTACCCTAATTTACCAGGTATGGGTAGTTTGTAAATTTACATACTTCCCCGCAAATTTGCGGGTCTTACGTCACAAAGCACCACCAAAGACCTTTTGAAGATACTAATTCTGATTTGAGAAGCTGTCTTTCACTAATTGCCTTCTTAATACATCTACATATGCACTGTCCTGATTTAGAACTGGTCCTAAAAGTGCAGCAACGGCCCAGAATTACCAATTATATGAAAACGAAGGAATACCTACGTAGCTTGAAGAACTAAAATGGAACATTTTAAGGTTGTTTTGAGAACCCACGCGATGCATCTAGACGAAGTGAATGTTTTTTTTTCTCTTTTCTTGCAGAGGAATATAAATAAATAGCATGGATAAGGGTAATTTATACTAGCTGCGTGCGTCAGTCGCGCATCAGTCGCACGCATCCATTTACAAGGGATTTTCTATAAAGACCGGTCAACACGGCATGTACATCCTCAAAGAAAAGAACGCGCGGCCGCCGTGAGCCCGTAGACGCGTGCGTCTGAGCTGCGACTGCGATGCGACTGCTATGCGACTGAACCCTATTCTTCATCATATAGACGCACGCGCGTCAGTCGCACGCACCCAGTATAAATTGCCCTATAAATGTATGTATGCGCCCGCCATAAACATTCACCCACACACCCTTGACGAACATATCGCAGTTTCCCACCTCGGATGGGTCACCTATCTAGCACAGAGCCAGATACAGGATAACTTCCTCACGAGAACATTACTAGCAGCGTGCAGTGCAACGAATAAACGTCTTGTGATGATGAAGATGAAGCGTAACAGGTAAGCACGAACAAAGGGCGGTAGGTGCATCCAAAGATAGCAAATATAGCTAAATTCGTTTCGTATGTGAAAGATGTTGTTCTCACAAGACTATGCTACTATGTCAGATATTAAGAGATTTTAGCATTAGCCTGAACATTTATGCTTTGCTTGGTCAATGATTGTTTCTTCTCATTTTTACGCAATTTAGCCTTTAAAAAAAGGAAGCGAACATTGTCCGAAACGAATCTTCCTGCAGATAAAGAGAAAACGAGAGATTGATTCATGCAGACAGAGAGACTGGAAGTCAGATATGGTATAGTGTAGTCCTCATGCAACAAAGGGGGAAACGGCAGTCTTGCTCAAGGAAACGCATGGTGCGCAGAGATCGCTAAGCCTATGACGGAAGTTCCCCGTGAAAGTCTTCATCGAATCAGCACGCATGGTTTCATTTCACGATGTGTTGATCACTGATAAACCCTTCAGATACTACACTTTGACCTCTCTAATTCTCTCTGAAATGAGCAGAGGGAACATGCAAAGAAAAGGGGAAAGCGACATCTGAGCTCATAGAAAACAAGCCCTCAGTGGAGCGCTAAAGAAGCCATGTTTTTGCTATGGAGTGTATTTAGAGCCTCCTATACTTCCTTATTCAAGAAGATTCGTTATTTAAGGCATTCAAATAGGACGAGACTTTTCAGTTGGGACAGGGTGGTTATGACAGCGAAACAGTCCATTCGTAAGAGCCTCAAACAGCTGAACTCTTTGATAAGGACCCAATAACACCAAGAAAGACAGAAAAAATCGAAAGAAAAAGCCATATCATGACCAGAATAAGAGCAGTGAACATCACGTCATAGACGGTGCGAAGTGTTTGCGCCAGTGGCATCCCCACTAGCACTGTCAAACGCTCAAACGTACAAACTACAGAAGAGCTAAAGCATTTTCATGCTAGAGTGTAGTCTGGTCTATCTATTCATATCGATTGTAAAGCCCAAGACGAAACAGATGGGCTACATTACCCTGAGAATATCCAGAGTTTACACTACCAGCGTGTCTATGAGAGTATGTTTGTGCGGATAGACGTCAATGGTGCAAGCAAAAAAAAAATGAAAGCGGAAGAGACCACGAAGTAGTTCAGCTCATCACGGATGATTTTTGCCAAAAACAAGCCTTGTGCAAGCGTAAATGGCTTTTTTTTTGTTTTTGGCTCCAATGACGGAAACCTTCGATTTTGCTTCTGCCTATCGATTCAAACACAGAACAAAAGTAAATGCGATAATTGACGGTCGGGTGATGGCGGAACACCGCAGAAACGTCGATACACCGATAAGGCCATCAGCGAGAAGACTACGGAAAGCGCCTCACAAAGGTCAGACGAACTCGCTCACCAGGTCTCAACACAATCATCTCCATAAACCCAAGATTCTGACAAAAGCGACCTCCATCTAGCATCCTCAAAGCCTGAACGAATCCTGCATACCAGCCCTATACATGGATTAAGATTGCCAGTACGAACAATAAACTGGGTTACAACTGAACACTGGGAGGAAATGAACACCTAAGTACGCACATCAAGAATGGTGGAGCGAATTTCAGAGCCATTTCCCATCGCTGCAATGATTTTCAGTCTTTGACATCCGATTAATTTTCGAAAGAGAAAACCAGTTACAAGGTGATGCTGCAAAATCAAATGTCTTCGCCAATCAGCCCCCTCCTCCCACATGCGCCCCATGGGAACTAGTTATTCCCAACCGTGGGGAAGAAGGTGATGTGGGGTCTCCGTCGAAGAGCGTGGTCCATAAGAAGAAATTGTAAAGGTAGAGTCATTGAAAATGAATTGAACACTTGAAAATGAAAACAATAACCACCTGTAGCAGTGGAAATAAAGGATTATAAAATGCTGCTGCAGCACGCTTGCCTTCTTAACAAGAATTTTTGGCCAATTTTCGAAGGGGCAGGACGTTTCCTCTTGGTTACCGATCTGACACCGACTGAGCAACATGGAACAGTCAACTATTTCAAAATTTACTCACTATTATTTTTTATCAACCGTTACCAACTATTACATCTCTACCCTGATAACCTCTAAAGCAGCTTATGTTCTGGAATAAGGTCTTTCCATTATTGGGCGAAAACGATTTTTTTCTCCACAACTTCTAGGTACTGAAGTTTTGTGCTCTTTGATAATCTGATGGATTATCCCATTCACCCAGATAATGGGAAGCTGTTCAAAACGTAGCGTCAGACTGGTGTCCCTTCCCCACTAAAAAACACAACGTTACAGGAATACTTTCAAAATGCTAACGAGATTCTAAGGTAAGAAAGTGAACTAAAATTATCCCAAAAAAATGGACTGCACGACTACATCTGCTCCGAAGCGTTTGTGAAGATACTCAAATACGCCAATTATACTGATAACTTCAGTCTCATTTGCAAAATTTAGGAGAAAAAATAGAACAAAGAAACTAAGCTAGAGGTTAGCATTCACGAAGGTATCGCATTAGTATCTAACGATAAGTACTTGACCTCTACATGAGAATACATGACAAGGGTAATTTATACCAGCTGCGTGCGTCAGTCGCGCATCAATCGCACTCATCCATTTACATTGGATTTTCCATGAAGACCGGTCAACACGGCATGTAGATCCTCAATGAAAAGAACGCGCGGCTGCTGCGAGGTCTTAAACGCGTGCGTCTGAGATGCGATTGCGATGCGACTGCTATGCGACTGGGCCCTATTCTTCATCATATAGACGCACGCGCGTCAGTCGCACGCATTCAGTATAAATTGCCCTACAGACGTTATCGTCAGGTCAGTAACCCATCTACCTAGAAGAATAGGTTTTCCAGTGGTGCAAGTTTCGTCGGATTTTTTCGTCGACTTTTTTCTTAACATGACATTACCGATTTACATGGTTGGCATGCTTTGTCTTGAAAAATTCTTTTACTTGAGGAAAGTAGAGAAAGCCGAGGAAACAATGAACCAGACCAGACCCACAATACCCCCTCGAAGATGCTATTGTCGACAGTATTGACGAAGAATACGATCGGCTCACTCAACATACACAACAGCTTCAGGAAGAACAAGAAAATGAGTGTTCTCCATGATTGACTGAGAAAGAACAATGTTTGATTTATAAGCACGGGTCTGGCGCAGGATAATGTCGGAGACCATGATTTTATGTCGTCATGTTCGGTGATTTTTTTTCTTGCGAATTAATCGCTCCTGAAGCTGGGTGAGGTGGCAGCCATACAGCAAATTTCTCAAATTACTCCTAGCTGCAGTGGATCCTGTTTATACTTACAGCACAGAAGAGCAGGATTTGCCGTATGAGAAAGTTGCCATGTCTATATTTGATACTCAATCTAAAGAATATGGTAGATTTTTGTATTAAAAAAACCATAAGGCTTTTGCACCAACCTAGCATTATCTTCTGTATATATAAAAACGAATGTCTGTATGTTGGAGGTCCTTCAGCCCTACATCAGGACCATTTGTGGTTGGAATCACAGAGGTGTGCAGAACAGACTTATTTGCACTGTCGTTGCCCACAGCTCTAAATCGCTTCCTCCATCTGTGGACAAGTTGTCAGCTCAAATCTCAGAATCTTTCGCGCAAGATGAAGATTAATTTAGAGTAGGATGTCTGTCCCATCTTCCTTTGAGATCACTTGCAAGTGGGATACCAAAAAATGATCTCTAAGCAGCGGGATGCGCAAAATCGAACTAGCAAAATACAATAGTACATTTTGAAATTATGCCTAAAAAAGGAACTGTCCACGTTTACTAAGAGAACAAGCAGTCTTGACATGTTTATAAATTAGAAAGCTTACAAAAACTATAATCAAAAGTTGCTAGCAGAGGCATAAATCTTATCGCAGCAGAGTAGGCAAATCAGCAGAAACAGGACCTTACAACGCCTCCATGTGGCAACGATAGCGCACGATAGGGCATGCGAGCTAAGAAAACAGTGGTCAGACCACGAATCGGAAGCACAGCAGCGGCGTCTCCTTTTCCAGGTCTGTGCAGAAATATTATACATATTAGACCCTGGTATTTCAAATTTCACGTTTGAAGCCAACGAATACGACAGAAACTACCCAAATAAAGCTATTTATTTTACAATTAGACTCGAACAATCATTGACAACAACCTTACACCTAAGAACAGCCTAAAGAGAACTGCGAGAACAAAAAAATACCGGTGTGGAAAAACACTGACGTCTCTACAAACAACTCCATTGGCGGATAACTTAACCCAACAAAGAGCGAATTTTAACAGAACTCCACGCAATGACTACGCGCAGAGGAATGAGGGGTAACGATTTTCACAAACTATCACTAATGATAAGGCAGAAAGAGCTCAGAAATGCGTTCAAAAGACGCAGTATCATTTCGATAAATCCTTCGTCTAGTCGGCGGATGGCATGATCTGAAAAATACAGAAAACTTAATTCCGATTCATCATTTCACTAGCAGTAATTTTTGCCACCACGCGTTTTTTTTAAATCGCATTTTAAAAAACGCGAAATTGGAGTACTCTAGAGAATACGCCGAGAACTTGATTACAAAGAATTATTTAATGCAAAAAGAAAATAAATCTAAAGCAGAGTCTCTCCCCTCCAAGCTCACTATTTTGTTTGAGGATCTTACAAATTTTGAACCACTAAAATACAATGGTCTCAATGGCAATAAGTACATGTTGTGAAAATAGCAAAGGGAAAACCTATCGAGAACCGTTCGAGCAACTCGAATGAATAAATCGGGCAACTGGAATGAATAAATAAATGAGTCAATAACACATCGACAAATCACCGAATCAATGACACATCGACCATCTTTTCGGCAAATTTTGGAAACAGAACCCACTGTAGGGATCGAGAACATGGTATGGGCTCGAAATGAAGTGTGGAACTCACCTTCATCCTTTCGAAGGCAGATTTCTCTAGGAGTTCACGTTGAGAAGGATGAGCAATCTTGATTAGCTCATATGCACGTTGTCGCATGTTCTTTCCCCATAGCTGGGCAATACCAAACTCAGTTACAACATAGTGTACATGAGATCGCGACGTTACTACACCAGCACCCTGAATACATATTAGAATTAAATTTCACACGTTCCAAATGTCTGTACACAGTAGAGAAAAACTGACAAATTGAAATTCAACAAAGAAAAAGTGACTAGTGCTGACCTCATTGATGTAAGGTACAATCTTGCTCTGTCCTTTCTTGGAGATCGACGGCAATGCGATGATCGGCTTGCCGAGGCCATCATCTCCGATAGCAGCACCACGAATGAAGTCTACCTGTCCACCAAAGCCAGACAAGAAACGCTTGCCAACAGAGTCAGCAACGACTGAAATTACAACAGTGAGAATAATGCAATCTTTACTCCCATTACTCAGCGCGCACCTTGTCCAGTAAGATCGATCTCGACAGCCGAGTTAATCGCAGTCACTTTAGGATTTTGACGGATAATGGCGGGATCGTTAACCCACTGGACATCACCGAACTCAATCAGCGGGTTGTCATGCAGGTAATTATACAGTTTGGTTGATCCATAAACGAAAGCGACAACCAGCTTTCCAGGATGGATAACCTGAAGTGAAGACAATTGTGAAAAAAACTATACATTAAACATACTTATCATAGAATTCCAAAGAAAACATCAAAAATCATGGTCAGTGTAAAAGAAATGGAAGTATAATTCGAACTTCACAGACTAACCTTTTTGCTATTAGTGATTGCATTGCACTTAATGAGATCCAACACGCCATCCGAGAACATTTCCGTATGGATACCAAGGTCTTTGTGGTTCTTCAGGGCAGCAAGAGCTGCATCTGGCACTGCGCCAATACCTGACAAGCGTGTGACGATTAAGGAAGAACAAGTACAAATAACCACACAAACAGGATAAACTAATTCTGAGACAACATGCATCATTGAGATTACTCTGATGAACGAATTACCACCCTCAAATTTACCCATCGTTAACATGGGGGACAACACGGTTACCCTGGGTAAATTCAGTGATGCAGCGACGCCCTTGAAGAACGGAAGATTGGCTTGAATCTTTTATCATAAATTCTTTTCATTACATTAATAATTTCATTGAAGAAAACTAAGTCCTCAACATCAGCACTAATAAAAACCAAAGAGTTCCGTTAATGGATTACATCCTGCACATTTTGAAATATTTTGACCACGACTTTGTTCTAGCAATGAAAAGAATTCGTTTTGCTTGGCTGGAGGTTTCTATGAGCCATCTCAGGCGGATGATGTCTATTCCATATCCTAGTGTTTATTCCCCTTATCTTCGATTCCGAATGATAATGTCACATCGAGTGTTGCATCGCACAAGGCACACAACATTGTAGAGCGCACTACTTTAATTCCCACTTTGAACAAATCTGCTGTCACTATCCATTAGAAATCAATCCAAACCACGATCTTTTTCCTAAAAGGAAAAAGGAACTCACCCATTTGAAGAGTAGCACCGTTGTCGACCAAATGTTCAGCAATAATTTGTCCAATCTTCGTTTCCTCTTCGCTATCTTTGCCGATATGCCTCTCATGGAGTTTGAAGGTGTGATCTTCAACCAGGACATCAATGTGGGATGAGTGAATCACACTGTCACCAAATGTTCTCGGCATGTGTTTGTTTGCCATGGCTAAAACAATTTGCAACCGTTAGTTTTCTTAAGACCTATACATTATTTTTGAGAAAAAGCTTTCCAACCGATGATATGGTCTGCGTTTGTCACGGCTGCCCTAGCTGTATCCACAGATGTACCCAAGGAACAGTATCCATTCTGATCGGGAGGTGAAACCTCAAAAGAATGGAACATCATTTTTAGTCATGTAGTTTAGAAAAACAGAAAATTGGTCAAATAACAGGGCGTTGATAGAGAATCGGCTTCCTCAGGTGCCATTTCATAGAGGTCAATCACGTATCTGTAGATGTATATTTAACCAATTCTCTAGAGCATGCGCAAGCGGTTGTATGCGACCTCTTCGATACCGTACTTTTGTATAACGCCCATAATTGAATACAATTATTCTTGTTTGAGATTTTATCGATCAAGGAGACGTAGAACTTATACCAGTAATTTCTCGCCGCTGCTGTATATGATCTACGAAAATACTATCAGCAAATGTCAAAGAAGCAAACGTAGTTGCAGATTAAACTATGCATATTGACAGATGGGTTCATGACTGTAAGCTGTAATTAACAATGAAATCTACTCGTTTAAACCTGCTAAAATACCACGCGGAGACAGAAATTTTACGACAGCGCTTCTGATCTTTTACCTTCCCGTGAATGATTACGTACTTTTGAGGACTTGAAGGCAGTGCAACATCTCGTTTCCGTGTTTGAGGTTTTAGCGGGTACTGAACCTCCTCGATGGGCAGAATCCAGCGGAATAAATAAAACGTTACAAAACTGTTGTTGAACGCAGTTTTTAGGCGTTTTTTGGGACGGGATTTGGAAAAGTTTTGTAACGTTTGCCAGGCCGAGTGGACGTATGAAATCGTTGATTTTATCGATCGGATACGTCTGGACGTGTTGGCTAACGCTTCAGTCGTGGCGGGCAGCAGCACTCAAGCGGATCGCTCCCCCCCCCCCCGAGTAAACCGTCAACTGCACTCTCGGATCTTGCGAAAACGAGGTTCCTGTAACTTTTTGCGTTTTGACATACATCATTGGGATCAGCATAACGAGAAGTCCATTAGTAGTCCATAGTCCATTAGTATCTCCCACGAAACGAGGTGACACACTGCCTTTAAAGTTAGAAGCAGTATATAAACAACAGTATAGATATCAATGAATGTATTTCATAGGAAAGAAAAGTTGAGTATGCAAGGGCGAGACTCTAGACACAAGTTCTGAAAGTAGTCACATACATGGATGATAGCAGCGTTCAATTTGATCGCCCCTCGACGGAAAAGCATGGGAACCTCCTGCAGGAAACAAGAGTTAAAGTCGGCAATACCTGAAAAACGGTGTTTTTTTTTCTCGAAGAAATGAGAATGAAGATGAAGAGAATAGGAATGTGACCTGACCTTCGTTAACAGCTTTGCGGAGGTTGGCACCAGTGAATAACGAGTTGGATCGAATACGTTCTTAACCGAATCAAATGAAATATAAGTTATATGAAGAAAACTGGCATGAACAACCACTTAACCACATACCACGCATGTCCGGCTCGGTCCAAGGGGTTTCCCCTTCAAGATGGAGATGGTGCAGCTTAATTCCCTTGAGGTTGTTCGCCTTGGCATGCTCGCAAAGCCCTTTCAGCAAAGGAGTTGGTGTTGCAGCAATTCCGTGAACAAAGATGTTGTCACCTACAAAAAAGAGCTAGCCGTTTTGACCGATCTTTGTTTGAAGTCGAGTCACAAACTTTAGTTTAGTTTTCTCATAGGTGGATGTGACTATTGTTGGGTTAAGGTAAAATGTCAACTACCTCCCAGGGTAAAAGTAGGAAATTTCAGAGTAAAAGTAGGAGTTTCACTGCAAGTAAGATATGAAGATCACTTTTTTTGTTCAAGAACAGAAAATAGAGTTTGAAAACTACAGCCCAGAATCAGTGTATCCAGCATTTTTTCCTCTCCAAATATGCATGTTTGATTTCCAGCTGTTTCTTAATTTCATATCAGGTTCACTTTGCAAAGTAAAACCCAAAAAGGAGTCCAGTTTTCTTATGAGGGCAATGAATCAAAATATTGGAACCTGTTCCACCTGCTAAATTTCGCAGGTTCCAAGGAAGAATAGAATAAAATTCACACTCTGCATAGACAATGCCCATGACGGGAAAAAGCAGTTCGAATAGCTGTGTGGCACTTGATGAGAAAACGAGGAATTATCTTGTTAGAGTAACTAGAAAAACCAAAAGCTCTTTGGAACATAGCATATTCATGAAAAGAAGTAATCTTCGCGGATGAGTATCAAAAAAACTTAATTTATAAGCCTTCCTTGCTACCTTGTACTATAGAGATTACTGACACACGTGTTACAAAGAGTGGCAACAGCTGAAGTGCGAAATCGATCGACCGTCGCTCAATCGTCAAACAATATAGGAACAGAGGAAAATGCCCACAGTGATGACTTAATGATGTAAATCGCTAGGGCTGAGATAATGGACGTTTTACTGAAGAAAACTAACCAGTACTCGACACAAAAACGTATTCTTTCTTTCAAGGTGTATTCGTTTGAGCTATAAAATTAGTTGAGACCAATTACCGCTTTACCCACGGAAACTTGTCCGATTTCAAAGAACAACCAAACACCGATCGGAGAACGCACAAATCGTGCGAAACTTCAAATCGATATACACGTCAAACACTCAAGTGATGCCAGTCATGCAGCAACAGGTGATACCTGCGCTCACGTAAAATATGCGAAACATTGGAGATCACACATCGTTCATCAATCTGTTTCCTTACCCTTACAAGATAAGCGTTTTGCAACATATCCTAACATTTAAAGGATGTTATGCGCTAACCACCGAGAACTGAAATTATCTCAACAAAAGAAAGGGTGCTATACTATAATTGCGGAAGGTGGGCGTCAAAGGTTTTCACATTCACAGGCCAAGAAACCGCCAAAAACTTGAGCTAATTAGCAGCTGACTGACTGTGTGATACAACTGGTATTGCGAAAGCATGAATTAAATGAATGAATCTCAACTATCCTGCCCTACTATGCCAATGGTACCTATTTGGTTCCAGCAGAACTCAAAGCAAATACCAAGGGTATGCCCATACGAGCAAATTTCACCCTCAGCACTCGCGAACAAAATCATTTATACAATTTCTTTTACTTTTCACCAATCTGTTTCAGATTTAGATCTTCTATAAACACGGATTATTTATAATTTTAAGATAAGTTAGCTCCATTAAGGAATGATTTGTGATGTAAATTGGGTAGAAGAGATCTTCCGTAAAATGACAAAAGAAAAAAAAAAAGAAAATATGAGTAGAGGTAAAGTTCAAATCGCAGAGGACCAAATTTTAGGCATTCTCTAAGGAATCGAATAGCAATTACAATCGCAAATTCTTCACCAGCATAGAATTAACCTACATATTGTTAATGTCCTTACGCGCAATCGGCGGAAAATTCTCGAGTGCGCCCAACATGCGGCGCGTGCGCGGCGCGGCCCTCTTGTGGCAGTGGTCCCCAGCCGTTCGTCAGACACTTGGCGTGAGTGATTGTTTTTCTTTCACTTTTTCTTTAACTGAAGTTTATCTGAAGCTATGAGGCCTGTGGCTGACCGATATCGATCGGACAGCCCCGCATGCCTCATATTTTGCACGTTTTCCCCATGCATGCCCCAAATGCTTGTTTTTATTGTTTCTATGAGGCATGCGGGGCCGTCCGGTCGACATCGGTAAGCCACAGGCCTCACACCTTCAGATAAACTTCAATCAAGGAAAAAATGAAGGAAAAACACTCACGTGGGCCAAAAATCTGACGAACGACGGTGGATCGCTGCCACAAGAGGGCCGTGCTAGGCGCGCTCGAAAATTTTACGCCGGTTGCACGTAAGGACTTTAAATTCATCTTATCATGGGAAAAACACGCAAACAGCTACGTTTTTGGAAAAAAATCGGAAATAAATTATATTACAGTAAGAGGATGTCTTCAGTAGGCCTAGTTCTATGAGGTAATTATTACATATTAAGGTTTAAATGTTGACAACAAGGAACCCCAAAGCAATGATTCAACCACACATCTCTTGCACCTGAAGATAAATAATCAAGTGCTGACACTTTACTGACACTTTACTTACTGCTTGCTCCCTATGTGAATTCTTTAGCCTCTGAAAAGTTACATTGTGACCTCAACGTTATAAATGAAATGAAAAGTAATCGATATTATTTTAGATGACCGGAATAGTAAGTCCTATTGCTTCGAAAGTGATCAACACACCTGACTTAATTTGCTTGAATGCTTCTTTAACACTACAGACTTTAGGTTGTTTTCCGTGAATTGGGAATGCGATTTCGTTCTTATCAGCAAACACCGAGGATGCCCTGGAAATGGAGGTGTAAGAATCGAAAAGGACAGAAATTAGGCTATATTTTAAAAAAATCCTGAAGACACATCCAGAATTAACCGCTCATTGAAAGGTTCTGTAATTATACCTGCAAGCAACAGCGCTGGTAGAAACTCCGCGAGACGACAATCGAGACAACATGTTTCCCCTGGAATGCAAAAGAAATGAATGGGGAGAAAAACGAACTGTCGATCGCACAAAACGCATAACAATAAAGGGGAGATAAGATATGAGGCATCCTATCACACAAGTCGGACACGAAAAACGACAGAACGTCGACGCCGGCGGACACGGCGAGTTCAACAGGCGTTCGCCGAGAGTCGTTCGACTCAGGTGGCCGCGTGGTGCCAGCGGGAGACGGCTGGAGTGTGCTGGGCGGAGCGTCTCGGATACAAGTTCAACGTACACTGATTAGAAACGACAGATCTGCGTCTCAACGATGAAGAAGCGGAAGCAGTGCTTATAGTCCGTTTCAAAAGCGGCGAAATTTAACCGCCTTTGTGCACAAAATTGCAATTTCGCTAAACTGCAAGCCGATCACAGCATGTTTTCATGTTTGCTTTTCTACAGTCCTTCTCAAAAAGATAGACGGATTCCATGGTTGCAGAATCGCAATGGGACCTAGGCGAGAGATGCAGTAAGAGCATATTTCAAGTGAGAGGGTCAAGTAGGTCCCGCCGCGATTCGGCTGCCGCCGCAACCCCATGAAAGTGGCATTTTGAATTTCGCAATAACGGCGTGACGGCAAAGTCGCGTCGTGACAGCGCCGCGGACTTTGCTCAGGGGCGGGGCCATAGGAGGCGGGGCTTGATGGGCTCAATGGACTTATAAAGCCATTCCGGTTTTTCGGCAGTTACTGTGCGGCGGTTATCATGGCAGAAGGCAACGACCAACAATTCGTCCCCGAAGCAGAAGAGGAAGTCGTGCAACTGAGACTAGAGGACTTTGAAGAACTACTGGCACAGGCTCGAGCCCAGCAAGCAGCAGCCGCTCCGGCTCCACCGGCCCCGCCGGCCCCAGCTGTCGTTCCTGCAGTCGCGGTCGCCCCCGTGGCAGGTCCAAGTTCGTCAACCAAGCCGACTTTTTCGAAACCGGGCTTGGCCCGACAATTCGATTTCAACTCCACAGTATTAGCCGCATTGTCTCCACTCATGGAATTCGCGCCCGAGGATTCGGAGATAACTATACAAATTTCTCTCAAGCTGTCGTGCTTGGCGAAGCGGACTATACCTAACGATACACTTCGATCCCTTCAAAAGAGTACTTGCCGTCATCTTCATCGAGCTGCGAATGGGCATGTCTTTCATCGAAAAGACGCGCGTCGAACGCACACATCTAGTATAAATTGCCCTTATAGTCAGGGTCATCCTGCGCAGTTACCCGCAGCGTTGTCATTATAACCGGTCCCCATAGGCACACGTGAATTTTCACAGTCGTCTTAGCCGGTAGGACAGATGTTATACGTGTTAAGACTTGTTAAAGCTGTAGTGAAACTGCGTCGTGGCGGCACTAGTTAGCGACTGCGAAGCGGCTCTTCCAACTACACCACGCCTGGATTTTGG
This sequence comes from Ancylostoma caninum, assembly GCA_037903475.1. Lineage (NCBI taxonomy): Eukaryota > Metazoa > Nematoda > Chromadorea > Rhabditida > Ancylostomatidae > Ancylostoma > Ancylostoma caninum. The sequence goes on along the minus strand of JBAJFG010000236.1, from coordinate 70,843 downwards.
TGACTAGGGGATATTTAGATTTCTTCAATTTTCGCTTTACAAGTTGGCGCATCCCAATGTTCTGAAATAGACACCAATGAAATGTTTTATATGGACTGTTTCAAACGCAACGATAGTTTAATAGTTTAATATCAGTGCTGATAACCTATTTTCCTCTCACTTATCTCCAGTTGCAGCACACTTTCCGTCGTTCTTTTTCTCTCTGCTGTCATTCCAATTATTTTTTTTTCGGTGAAACGCGCTATAGAAATCGTTCTCGATGGAACAGTTACGAAAAGAATGTGGCGTGCTTCGCCTGCAGTTCAAACATAAGGCAGAATTCAGAATATTAGTTGCAGGACAATTATTGTATCTACTTAGTGAAAATACAGGGTGAAAAAGGTTATACACAGAAAGGGAAGCGCGGCCGAGATACAGCATTTGTCAATTCACGCAAACAGCCAATCGCAGAACTTGGCCGCGCCGCCCTCTGCCGTTATAGCGCTCCGCTCCCTAAAATACTGGAAGCTCCGGTGAAGTATGTTTACGCACCCGGTGCACTACCCATTTGGACAGGTTAGAAAAGGAATCACAAAGATCAGACGAGAATGAGAACGATTACATATCAGTGAGATTTGTGAGTCCGCAGACAATCAGAATGATAGTGTAGCACGTGCTGCAGGCCTCGACAATTAGAGTCTCCCATAACCTCATTAGGGCAAATTATACTGGATGCGTGCGACTGACGCGCGTTCGTCTACATGATGAAGAATAGGGCCCAGTCGTATCGCAGTCGCATCGCAGTCGTAGCCGGACGCACGCTTTTACGCCGTTTGCGAAGTATTTAGGATGAAGACCGGTCAACGCAGCATGCAAATCCTAAATTAAGAGAACGCGCGGCCGCCACGACGCCGTAAACGCGTGCGTCTGGGCTGCGACTGCGATGCGACTGGGCCCTATTTTTCATTATATACACGCACGCGCGTCAATCGCACGCATCCAGTATAAAAGGCAATTTATACTAACTGCTTGCGTCAGTCGCGCGTCAGACGCACGCATCTACTTGCGAATGATTTTTCACGAAGACCGGTCAACGCGGCATGCACATCCTCAATGAAGAGAACGCGCGGCAGCCATGAAACCGTAAACGCGTGCGCCTGAGCTGCGCCTGCGATGCGACTGAGCCCTATCCTTCACCATATAGGCGCACGCGCGTCAGTCGCACGCATCTAGTATAAATTGCCCTTAAATTACTCCATTGTCATTCTTGTTACCAAGTTTGGAAAAAAGTGTATTCGACCAGTATACAGGTTTTGAGTTGTGGAAAGCACTATCTTCCTGATTTTCCTTGGTAATTGAGACAAGATGGTGTGACTACAATGCCGATCTCCCCACAATACTATCCTCGTGAGAGAGATCCTTTTCGTGAGCTATAGATTGTAAGCAAATGAGAAGTGCTTACGTTATAAAACTCAGGATTTCCTAGGGCATAAGCATAAAGAAAGAAATTAGCATGAATGGCGCCCACATCCTCCCGCGGGCAAATTCGGGAGGGCGTTGATCAATAAACACGTCGTTGTTGAAGCGTAGAGGAGCAGAGACGGGGAACTTCCGCGTCGCTGATCGACGACTCCTGGTTGCCAAAAACAAGTGAACACGAGCAGTGATCAAGCATCGGAGACGAACAGATCAATAAATCTCTCTCGTAATTCATACTGAAGATGTTCTACGAACCATGTGCCTTTAGTGTTTACCAGAGGGCCGGGTAGAATGTACGTATATAGTCAAAGTCATTCCGATTTAGTTCTCGTAATTTTCGAAAATACTTTATTACCAGGTGAATAGAAGCTTTGTGTTGGTTTGTTTTTGATTATTTGTTTCAACTGTTATTATTTGAATAATTTTCATCAATTACTTAACATGATATTTAAAATTTTTGATATTTTTTATTTCCCATCCGAGCACTCAAAATGGCGGAACCCCAGTTTTTTCCCCCGCCCCCCCCCCACCTCCCGCCTAGTTTCTGCGTGCGCCACTGCAACGACGGAATCAGAGCAGGGTGACCGCAAACGCACAATACTACTCCCATACCTTGCAGAAAAAGGAACTCGTTAATAGTCTGGAAAACGCCGCTCCCTAATATCCTTCTTAGAAACAAAGATTCTCAATGTTCTTTTTTTTTCATTATAAATGTTCTTGCACTGCAGGAATTGCCATCGAAAATTCAGATCTTTTGAATTGTTGGAATGGTCTCTAATGTTAGGAGACGCAGGATGCGAAAGTTGGTTTGTTAGCCATGCTTTGTTTGGATTTTGTTAGTCGGAGCGCTGCAATTTTAACTACTGTCGCGTTGAGCGCTCAGTCTAATTTTCCTTGTCAAATTAAGCACTGAAGTGAAACATACAGAAACACTCTGGAATGCTCGTGAAAATTCATTGCTGTCGCCCTTTTCTGTTGTCTGGCTTATGAGACCATATGATTAAGTTACAAAAAGTTATGGAACTCTTTGAGTATGATGCCTTAGTTGCTTCTTTCAGTAACTAACAAGCTAATTAATGATCATCCTTGGGAATTTGACTGAAGGCAGTTAATGCGGTGTAGCTGACTATGTACCAGCAAGAAATAGTAAAGAAAACACTGAAGCGAAATCTCAATCTGAGAGTCAACATATTGTGAAAATTCCAATCGAAAGTATGTAGCTCACATACATACCTTGTCTATCCCTCCAAACAAACGGAAACATTTGCATTCTCTCACGTTCACCTTCCACGTAGGCATCATCGGAACGCCGAGCGCTATCACGGAATGAACTTCTGCACCAAATGCAGATTGATTTGATCGATGCGGATTGAACGAAACATTTCGTGGAATCCTTTCTGACTTACTCCTCTATAAACTACTTAGCGATTGGAACTAATTTGTTTATTTTTGATTTTCTTGAAATGTTAGCAAGTTGACTGTTTATATTATAGATGTTGACAGATTTTTAGCTGTGGGCCGAGAGTCAAACTCTTTCTTACGCCCAACGTTTCGGCGTTCTCGGAAAATGATGGACCGCAAAACGACGTTTTTCCCTATCTCAGCGAACTTTTCGGCGAAGAAACGATCATTATGAACAAAAGTCGAGAGCGACCTTGTCGTTTCATATCTGATGATGCGAACTTAGAAGACAGATCAGGACGAAGTGGACCACTGATGTTTGATGGGCCCGTCTTGCATAGTTAGATTCTTAAAAGCGCCGGGGCTCCACATAGGTACTTTAGAATCATCGCTCTCCCAAAAGGCACAACACTGTACTCAGTTCATTCAGAAAAGGAGCAATCTACCAAAGTACCAGAGCGTGATGCAAAAAAAAGAAATTGTTATTTGTTCCGTGCAGGTTTAAGATGAATTAGATTACTAACCGCTCAACATACTAAAAGATTTAATTACCCAAGCTTGACGCATTTCTATCCTATTCTTTTATTCTGTCATTACGTTACTCCTGTTCCTGTCTTACCCCACCACAGTAACCTAGGGTCTCATGCATTGGTGAGTTTTCCTAGTTTTCCCTTTCTTGTTTGCGTGTTTGGATTTGCTTGTGGACTTCTTCTCCTTATTGAAGAGTACTTGGGCAAGGCCTACGGTTTATGCTCAAATTCCATAAAATGGAGCAGTACGAGAAGGAAGCCGAGCTTCTCCTTTTCCTTTCTAGTTTTTTTTTACCAAAAGTTTTCTCCACCTTTCCACCAAAAGTGGATGCATATCTGAGTAAAGATTTACCAAAAGCATGCAAAAACTATTCTATAAGAGCAGTAATAGTATAGTTTAGATAAGGAAATGTACATACATACTAAATTGAAGCGTAGATGCATTAAACCAGCAGTTGCTGACGCAGGAATGGCCAAGGCACCACACAACGGTGTTGTTTTTCTTTCTATGTACATGTCTTTTCTGCTAGCACATACATACACCAACAGCAATCATAATTTATTACCATACATTCCTACATTTATAACTGTCAACCCATTAGTGACCGCGCGGCTCGCCGGTAAGGTGCACCCTTTGCCTCGCAGTTTTACACATCGTTGAACACCAGTGTTCTAACCGGTTCTCTTAGATATGAATCCATTACTCTCATAAGATGATGTGATTATAAAAACTTATTCCCAGATTTTTACGAAAATTTTGGTGCACAAAAAAAGCAGTACTTGGGACCAGGCAAAAAATAGTGTTGACGTCAATGGGCCCAGTGCTATACCTCGTTTGTCATTGCAGGGTGCGCTGGAGTAACATTCGAAATCAAAAGTAGATTATTGCTGCTGTAAGAGTAGTCAACGTTCCCTCCTAGAGATCTCCCGGAAATGATAGCTTCTTCGTTCAGAAAGTTAAATTTACCTGGTATCCGTAATTTTGGCGCACGCGGGGAAAATATCCAGAAAAGGATAAAAGTAAGCTCATCACCTGTGCAGTTAGCGCCTAATTATTCGTTGTCATGTCAGCTTTCACTGTGGAAAAGAAAATTAATGTAATGAAGGAAACCACATGACGGCGGAGATGAGCGGTGGCCAGGTAGCCGACGAGCGGCACGGCAGAGTGCGAATGACCCCACCGAATCGAACGAATCGATGAATGCGAAAAAACGAATGGTGCGTGCACGGACGTGCCGAACCGCAAGGAATCGGAGCGTCAGAAAAAGCTGCCCGCGGAACTCCCAAGAGCAAGCAACGGTGGACGAGAGACAACGACAGCAGATGAAGAACAGATGAAGAACACTGACGGCCTACGACGTGCACCCAAGTGGCGCTCTCGCTAAAGTTGCCCTTTCGTTTTCGCAGCACGTTCCCAATGTAGTTGCAGATGTTTACACTCGGATAACAATCGATCCAGCAAGGAACTTGCAGTTGGAGGCATTGATTGCGGGATTCTCCTTGTGACAGCCAGAAATTTGTTGGATCTCTGTCCTTCGGAAACGATTAATTGCTAAACCTTGGCAGTCGCAGAGTAGTTTCATGGGGGGATTGAATCAGCAACAGCGGGACACATGGATTTCCCTAGAATTTCCTTTGCTCCTTGCTAGTCTTGAGCTGAGAAAAGTGGAAGTGTTCTATATGCATTGAGTAGGATCCTATGTTTTCTACCGAATCCGCAATTTTCCTTTCAGTTGTTTGTAGAAGGAGATTCTCCCACGAATTGTACCGATTTCTGCCTGACAAAAAGGGTTACCGTGGTGTCGCGTCGAATATATTAGGTCGTCATATAAGTTTCGCGCCTTTTAAAACTTGTTCATATTCCCTGAGTTTTCTATTTAGTAATCAGGCTACCCTTATGGTCATTCGGGAGCGCTTTCCCTCCTCTATATGCATGTCCTCACCTTCTTGGAGAATATCTTGATTTCATCTAATTCTCAAACATTGGAAATAGAAGTATCAGCCGGCGAAAATTCAACGAATTCACTTGTGTTATTTTTCTTTTTACTAAGCGAGTAATACGGCACACCCCCCCCCCTCCCCCGGGAATGTTCGCAGAATTTTTGAGATTACATTGTAAAATAGATGGAAATACTGTCTTAACTTTTTCATTGTTTATTTTTATCACTGTTCTTAAAATATTTACTATTAATTATTCAATATTGATATCAATTTTTCAATTAATTTTATTATTCCATTTGGGTCCACGAGGTGGAGGAGTTCTCACTTTTTATCCATGGCTCTCCTCCTCCCCTCTGACTGGCAACTCGTGCGTCCGGCACCATACGGAAAGTATGCTACAGCTGACAAGAGCGCACGTGCTCAGATTGCCTCCGGATGACCCAGAGAAATACAAGTGGGCGGAACATACCGGCAGGGGCGGAGCTTACTTGCAATGGGCTAGTTCTTCTTATCATTTCTTACTCATATTCACTTTCAATATCAATCTCCCAACTCTGACCTTTCATAAAACTTCAATACTTCCAAAAAAATGCGGGAACTTGTTTGACAACCTAATATTTGGCTCTGGGAAAGAAGATTCACCATAATATGATACCAGAATCACCGCAGCTTCAAAACCACCAGTACATCGTAGCTTCAGAATTTCAAAAATCCCTATGTTCCTGCTGCTTCCAACTTCCTACATTTCAAACTTGACCTGCGCGCATCCCTGAGCCAGATCCTTATCAAAAAGAGCAAGTTATGAAAGGAAAGAATTCTCCTCTTCCTTGTAATGTCAGATACATCCCACGGACGTTTTTCTTGCCTCGCACATAACTGCAGTGACGGTCACAAATAAAGACAAGGACACCGCTAAAATACTATCAGCGATTTGCGGGGGAACTCCTGCAAACAGAGGGGTGGCGAAGTGTTCGGTGGGAAAGCACGGCTCTGAAAACAAACAAAAACAGGGCCAATTCTATGAATTTCAATTGGTATCGATTTTGGAATTATTTACTGGACATATATCTCATTTACCACATACGTATGTTTTTATTATATGCCCCATTCCAAACCACTGCCTATGAATGGAAGTAACCACATGAAAGCTGAATCTAGCGTCGGCTATGTATTTTCGACAAGGAGCCTCAAGAAATTGAATGCACAAATTCAGGAAAATCAACCAGGAATGATAGTTCGGCTCGAGCTAACTCGGCTAATTCAAAGAAATCAGCATAGACGTCCGCGACGAAGAAGGGGTCTTTCTGGAAAAGTGGTCCGCGTGTGATAAGATCTCCATGTCGAACTGTCCACATACGCCTCTATGCCTAACCCGGGGTGTTCTAAAACAAGACGAACAGTTTAGTCCAATGAATGAACAGGCAACATTATCATAATTATTCCAAATCACCCTCTCTGAACTCAAAATCGATACTGATAGGTGATAGGACGTTCTATAAACCTTTATCAGCTGGTTGGTATTCTTCATTGTACATCCGCGCAAACTACATTTCATTTCGAAACCGAAAATTATGGTAAGACCGTCTGCTAACCGGACTGAACTTTTCAATTTGTCAGTCTAAAGATCGAAGGGGAGATCCATGCAAAACTCAAGGAATACAGCCGGAAATTCTACCGCAGCAGAAGAGGAAGAGGTCTGTGCGACAGAAAGGTCAATTTGAGGGCGATTACAACGTAACGAAACTAAGCACCACGCTATTTTTATTGATCGGCTTCCCATCGAAAAAGTGCATCCAGACGTACATAAAGAACGTGGAAGAGATGACACAACGGTAGTACAATACATCAGGAACCATTATTGAACTAGGGAACAATCTCGAAGATTTAGTGCAGGCCGCTGTTTTGAAAACAGAGGTAGCCCAGTACTACAAACATTTTGAAGGACACAGAAGAACAGCTGAGGGACCGTTACGGCACAACGACAGCCGGCCACTGACTGTTCAGTGCCGCTGTCCTTTCCGGAAATCTGCGCTGCTGTCGCGTTGTGGATGAAGTGCACGAAGAGTTCATTGAGAACTGGAGAAAAACAGACGTGCTTCAGTGGATAGCACATCGAGTGATGTATCTGTTACAAAATCTGTCATCAGTGAAAGAAGTGAAGAAGTGAAGGTGGTTTTCACAACCGAACCAACCATGCGGTAGACTACCACTACCAGCGCCAAGCTCCCATCAAAGCAAAGAAAAATGCTGCTATTAAACTAAGAGTTAAAGAGCGCAGTGACGAGGGTCATGATTAATTGTTGATCAAAAGAACCTTCATAGAAGCGTGGGAATCACATTCCATGGGAATCCCCACGGACCAAGTCAGTGGCTGGGGCTTTAGAATCATCGAGGCCAAAATTTAAGAAGTAAATAAAATGAGCAGTAAAATCAAAGCAATCGGCTAAATATGACCTGGAAGACAGTCAACGAGAGAAAATGAATTTAAGTGACTGAAAACCCAGTGTTTTAAGCCGCTGGTTCATAGACTATTTCCGCCTTTCACTGAAATAATGCGATCAAAAAGCAATACCAGGAAATGGAGGCGAACGGAGGGACTTCGCGATTTTTCCTACTCGTGTTTTGGACCAATCCTAGGGTTTTTGAACGAAGATAAGTTCTTCAACTGTAAAACATGTCGACGGCCACACCCATCTACGGTGATAGATCTCGTCCACATGGCCTCGTCTAGGCAATATACAACTTAGTAATTCTCGGAAACTCATTGTTAGCACTTTCAGATGGCTCGTTCTCCACTGAGGGCACAATTATACCCTCCAGAGTCGAATTCTATGAAAAAATCGATGACGTTTTTTTATCGTGAGTGCTCCCTCTAAATACTAACACGGAAGGATTTTGCTCAAATTTACACAAAGATGTCCAAAAACAACTGCCGCTCACGGGTGGGAGACATCCGCGTGCGGAAAAAAGTCGACTTAAATTCTCTTGCCGATTGTTCTAGTTGAAAAAAACCAAGGAGAACGAGCGCATAATGGAAGCTCTGCGACCGCTGCAACTGTGAACTTCACTTTCAGATCGAAGTTGATACAAGAATATCTAACGAATTCCTGGATTTTGCCATGCCACTCGTAGATCCAGAGCTGTTGCTCCTTTACAGAGCAGCAAATACATTTAGCCAAACAAACGATTGATCTGCAGAGCGATAATAAATCATAACAACATGCGTCTGCCATGTTGGCGATGAGAGACAGCGGCGATCGCACGTGCTGAAAGCTGCTGAGCAGGAATCGATGCTGTCATTTAATATGCGTCTAAATGGGCTGCCGGCACTATGAGAGGCGTTCCTCGGAACACGTTTTATATGAGCAGTGCTTGAGGAGGCAAGAAGCAGCGAGAGGCTAGAGGCCTCGTGCTCGACGTGCACTCACATAGCAACACAGTAGAGCCCTCACAAATGGAGCAGGAGACTGAGATGCGAAGAGTTTGAGATAGTCAAAATTGTAGTGGTATGACGAGGAGAAAGTTGAGACCAGGATAGTGATAATCCTGTCGAACTCGTAGGATTTCGTTGGACAAAATGAGACCAAAGTCACTGAGAAACACAGTAAATGCTGGGATGTCTTGATGCAATGATTTCTGACTGCGTCAAAATTGTCCCAAAAAATAGGTGAGAGTTTTATGCTGGCTCATTTTTAATACTACTTGCTTGATGTTAAAAACGGCTTGTCAAATCGGTTAAAATGTAGGCTTGAAACTCAGCATATCAGATGCAAAATTGTCTTGTTTCACGCTTCGATAATTTTCATACGTGAACTACCTAGAAGGCCAGTGTAATTGTCGTCATTAAAGAACGTTTCGTGCGCAGATATTGATTCACTGATTTTGTCAATGTATTTCCAAGGGTTTATTGTGCTCATGCCTTTACTGATGAAAATATTATGCTGGCTCATTTTTAATATTCATTTTCAAGGGTCAAAATTTGGGAGTAATTTTTACTTGCGATCTTTTAATGCCGGCTGTGTGAATCGTCAAATCGGTGGACTATCTTCTTACCTCTTATGATTTCTCGCTTGTGTTCGTTATTGATATGTATTACACAACATGAGTGAATGCTAGGTAACTAGGGGTTTTTTCTGGATATCTCCCTAGGCACCACTTTCCTTAAGCGTGTGATCTATGTAGTCGATAGGAATCAGCAATTTTCATTTTTCTTCACATTCATCTGCGGAATGGAAGATTACCGAATCATCTCTTCGAAATTATAGGAGATGAATTGTCATCAATGGAAAGAACTACTGCGCAATCAATTCTCCACCCCAAACGAATTATTTTACCTTGAACGCATTTTCACACCATCCAAGTATTTTTTACGAATACTTGGGAATTATAGGGCAGGAAGTCTCACACAGATAATACAATTCAATGAAAAAGACTCAATGGCAGCGGCGAAGCCATTCTATGACAAGATAATGTTATGCTCGTCGAAACTGCCCTTCCGGATATCGATCGATCGTTTTTCTCTGCGTTTACACTCTACCGACAGTGCTCCTTCGAAATCCTTCGGTGGTCTTCAGGGCCCGATTAAATGTGAAGAAAAGTAGTAGACATCCGTATATTTGATTCGTAATCTTTCAACTTCAAAGAGTTGATGTCTCGAACTGAATGAATATTTGATGAATGACATCATGTAGTTGTTATATGTAATTGTGATCTCGTTTCCCGACTAGTGATTAGGTCTACGTTGTGCTGTATTTAAATTGTATGCCGCGAGCTCGCTCTGCCTCAGGACCGTCACTTTGGGCCCGCCCCCTCGCTATAAAAGGAGCGCCGGCAGCAGGGCTGTGCGTTAGAAAAATTTCAGATTTCGTTAATCCGTTAATTCGTTACGTTAGGCCAAAAATGGCCGTTACGCGTTAATTCGTTGATTCGTTACGTTACTAACGCACAGCCCTGGTCGGCAGCGCTCTTGGGTTCAGTATAGCTCGGAGTTCAGTCGGCGGGTTCAGTTCAGTCGTGAGTCAGGTTGGAGTTCAGTCGAGTGCGAGATTACCGCAGTTTCGACTAGGGCGACTATTGATGACGCGAGGGCAGGAGCGAGCGGCGGATTGAAGAAGGAACAATAAAGGGTGAAGAAGGAAGGACTTCCAACACCCCTAGACAGTGCGAGAGCTCCAGATTCTTGACAAATAAATATTGAATAAAATGAATAGATATTACTGTTTTGAATTAAATGAGTAGCACCCGCAGAGAGGGAAGAAATGCCTCCTAACAGTATAGATAATATTGTCAAAAGGAAAAAATGGGATAAAAATTGCAACTAAAATGAGCACAGGAAACAATGTCAACGGCGAATAGATGCGTGCTTGCGGTAAAGATTGCTTAGATAGGAGTACGTACGAGTTGTCATGAATAGTGAGATGTGCAGAATTGCGAATCTTCCGCGAAATTCTTAGTGGCGACAGAGGCGAGCGCCAGCAGCGCATGAGTGCCAACCTAACCTTCAGCATAGGACTGGATAAGTAGAAACAGGGTGTGGAGCACTGTTCCCTGAGGCATTTTGATCGAGCTCTATGATTGGACGGCTACACAGACTGGTCAACCGCAGTGTCCCCAACACCTCCCTCTCCGCTTTCCACACCACATAAAACGCCTCACACCCGCAAAAAAATCTGCCCCATGTCAGAATAAGTTCAGTTCACGAAATAATTTATTGGAGGGTAATTATTTTAGGAAGGCCACAGATTTCAACATCCAACAAGAGAGCGAGGTTATCTCAGTTATTTTGAGGCACATGGAGTGAGGCAGAAATACTTGGCACAGATCAAGAGTTAGTAGAGGTACAACGACGCGAGGCAGAAGAAATTATGGTAAAGAAGTGAAAAAATATTCAAATAATAGAAAAAAAACAATGTAATAAACATACCAATAATGACCCAGCCGATGGTTCGGAAAATTTTAAAATCAAACACTGAAGTACTAAGTTCCTCATTGGGCTAATAAGAGAGCTATGCTAATGGGAAGACAGTAGATTGGATTACTTCATACCCAGAGTTTCGTTGCTCAGTAGATCACGTCCGACGATTAGCCGCATCATCTCATTCGTTCCTTCCAAAATTTGGTGAACCTAGAAATATTAGATCTAAATTGACCACGTAGCAATTAGGGGAAGAAGAGCAGTTAAATATGGTTAATATTTATTGGAAAAATTCATTAGTGGATTTTTGTTATTATTGTGACTATGTTATTATTGTTTTTCATTACTGGTTTTTTTTTCGTGTCATACCACCAAAGGAAATTTTACACAACACTTTGATTGACATCTCTGCCAAAAAACAAAAAAGTCACCCTCAAATCACGCAGGTACTGTTGCAGCGGATAATCCTTGAGGTATCCATAACCGCCAAACATTTGCAGAGCTTGATTCACAACCTGGAAAACGAAAGAATATTCCCCATGAGAAATGATGGCAATAACAAGGATGCGGCCACCTGCGAGCAATTTTCAGTGGCGTGAAGCTTGGCCATGGCGCACATTGAAGCCTTATGGATGCTATCGGCATCCAGATGTCGTGCCGCGTCACGTACCATCAACCTGCAAACTCGTTCGTCACTGCCAGAGGAAAAGAAGAAGATCCTCAGTACACTGCTTTTTTTAACCCAAATAAAATGTGTTGCTGACCAAGTACCTTGCTTCCTGAGCTTGAAGCAAAACAAAAAACTCTTCATATTCGCATGGCAATAAACGTACATTTTACCCGTTCCTATCTTAGCGGGAATTCTTTCGTTAATAGAAATCGACGACACGTCTCGCTTTTATGTCTTCAGGATTTTCCTTACTTCTGTACTCTTCGTGTTAAGAAAATGAGTGATAAGAAATAGAGGTATGAACACATGCTGTTTCTTGCTCCCTCATTTAGTACGGCTTGCAGCATGTGATGCAGTTGTCAAAGTTGTGAGTAGAATTCGGGACCTGCGTAATTCAGGTCTAATTCAAACACAGTAAAAGGTGTAGTCTTCAAGAAAGTTGGAAAGAAGTAGGCATGTGGTACCGTGACTATTACTTGGTTATTTAATTATACAAAGTGCGCCATAAGTTCTTGCACAACATATTTCGTACCGCCACAGCAGCGGAATTCAATGCAATAGCATGACCTCTACGGCCGGACTAAATCAACTCAATAGCAACTCAAATAACCTAACATATTGGAAATATGTCGTCATTTGAATAGCTATGAGGCGCGCAGTCATTCGTAACATGTTCAAAACGGCGAGTGAACTGTGCACTGGGGATCATGAGCGACAGAAGTCCCGCAGTCTCGCGCTGGAAATTGCTGTAGCTAACGATTATACAGTGTTACCGCGTCATAGTAGGTCCCATGTTAAGAGCAGCAATATCTCGCGACAAAATAAACTGTATGTTTGCCTTCTATTCATATCTGACGCCGTAAGTGCCGCTGTACGGCGCTGCATTTTCCGAGCACAATTACAGAACGATGTAAGACTAGTGAATATTCCCAATTGTAACATAAAAAGTCAACTTGTTCGGAACAGACTATACGATAGGAACTGTATCTCTGAAGGATGTACATTATGTCCATATGGTAGAACGGGCAACTGTGCACAAGCGGGAGTTACGTATTTACCAAATACAATGCTTGAAATGCAATGCAACATACATTGGAGAAACGGGAAGAAGTTTGGGAGTAAGGATTAAGGAACACCTGGCAGGGAAACGGCGGGAAGCTCGATAACACCGCTTGGGAGGCATAAGAATGAGGCACACCGCGGAATGGACTTCGACGTGAAGTGCACAATTCTAGCTCGCGAGACAGATATATCAGCACGTAAGACATTGGAAGCATTCTGGATATCCGTCCGGAATCCTCCGATGAGTAAAAAAAAACGAGTGCTTATCGATTACAAATGAATTCATGCCGTTCGTGCCACTTTGTGAGCTATAAACTGCCTAATACTGCCTGTGTAGATCTCGCATACTGCGTACCACCATTCATATCTACACATGGCAATACTCACTCTTCCTAGTTCGGCAGTCTTGTGCGGTGACACCGCCATTATCGGTGGAACAACGGGTGGGACAGCTTTTGACAGTGTGAGGTTTCTGCATTCTGCGCTTTGGAGAATATCGAGATTCTAGCACAGGATGGAGAGATGCTTGGCGAGCTAGACGCTAGATTTCTCATATCAACCTCTTTGCAGGCCTCTGAGGACGGCGATAGAAGCCGAAACGTCAGGCCAAATAAAAGTTCCACCTAAAAACCTCGTAGGCACAGCAATTTTACACATGTCGTCATCTGTTTTTGTAATAGCTCGAATTCAAAAGGGAGGCGCACCCATCGCGGCACGGAGCATCGATGTTATCCTAGAACTGGAGCCACTCTTCAGAACAGAGCTGTTCTAGTTTCATCAGAAAAATGTATTGGCTGTAAGAAGAATTGGAGAACTCTGAGTTTGGATGGAATTCCGTTCTTCCTCTTCCTTCGAGAATTTCGCCGTGTTTCTGATAAGATGCCCACTCAGAGCAAAATTGCCCTGGATTTTTGTGAGTCACAACATTAATTTCACGTTCAGTCTTGTTTGTACAGCATTCTGAGTGAGAATAGACCTTGCTGCATCAAATCCATGTTAAAAAACCCAAAAGTGACGCTTCAATAAGATTCAGAATCTGCTCATGGAGCAAGTACATTTCCTGGAGTGGTGCGCAGAGGAAATAGTGTGCTGAGATCTAACTCTAATGCAGCAGTAATTCGAATCCGATGGATTGTTGTAGGCTACCAATTTTTAGAGCAAATCAATTGCTACATTATAGACAAATAAGAGCTCGTACCACAAAGCTGATGAGAAGCTTTATGAGAATGGGAGGATTAAGACGAGAAATACCACCGTGCCCCAATGGGAGCGCCTCCCAGTCTACTTTGAGCAGTATCAAAAGCAAATGGCAACACATTCCCAAAGTTCTAGGTTATTTGAGTAACTATGGACTATAGTACTTAGTACGACCATAGAGGTCATGCCATTTTGTCAACTTCTGCTGCTGTGGTGGTGCTAAATGTGGTGTGCAAGAGCGAGAACTTACTTACCCTGTAGTTCCTTGAAGCGAAACATCAGGGCCCTCATTGCTGAGATTACCCATGGCAAGTGGAAAAACGTATCCAAATTTGGCTTTTGAGTAGTACCTATCAGCAGTACCTTTTGAGTAGTACCTACCTTTCCCATAAGTGATGCCCTGCTGCAACTCTTAAGTATGAGATTACCAGTAGCGGATGCAGAAAGCGGGCAGGTGAGAAAAAAGTATAGTCTCTGCCGTTTTACATACCCGGAAGGAAAATAAAAATAGTAAAAATATCGAATTTAACAAAAATTGTTAAATAATTAGAATTTAAAAATAGTAATAAAAATGAGCAAATAAAAATTAACTTAGACAAGATTTTATCTATACAAATTTATTTATTTTCAAAAATCCATTCGCCTGCGTGCCACTGGAGCTTACACACTACATGGCTGGATTACCCATTCTTCAAAAGGTTTATCCTAGCCTTGGATAAAGTTACCCAGAAGGGTTGAATTTGGAATGCCGATTCATAGAGAATGATTTGCAAGACAAAACCCCACGTTCATATAGAAATAAATAAATAAATAAATGAAAGCATGCTAACCTACTGCTGTGCACCATCGTAGCCATTTCAGCCAGCTTGAATTGGTTCCACTGGAAATCCGATAGGTGCTTACCGAACTGCTTCCGGACCTAAATCCACAGTTCCGAGGGATTACCTGAAGAATATGTGGGAATGCTTGGTGAGACTCACCTTCACATGATCAATTGCGAGATCAAGACTCTGCTGGGCAGCTCCTAGCGAACAACTAGCGATATTTACCCGACCCCCGTTCAGACCAGCCATTGCAATATTGAAACCATAGTTGTCTGGCCCAATCTGATTCGTCACTGGCACCTATAATAAGACTTGTTTCTCAACCAAAAAGGAAGAGGACAGAGGGAGAAGAAGCAAATATAAAACCTTGACGTCTTCGAAAGTAAGGATGCGAGTCGGCTGAGTATTCCAGCCGAGCTTTTGCTCCTTCTTGCCTTGTGAAAAGCCCTCCATGCCATCCTCGATCAAGAGACAGAAAATGCCCTTCGCTCCTGCCTGTCCATCGTGTCGAACCATCACCACATAGCTGTGAATTATATTTAAAACGGATTACAATGTGAGTTCAGAAGCTGTTGTCTTCAAAACAGATTTTTCGAAACATTTCCGGAATGGATTCAAGGTGTTAGAACTTTTCCAATGAAATTCTCAGAGTATCCGCTACCAAAGACGAGCGTTTCCTGCTATACCTCTGCAAGTTGGTGCTTTTTCTTTCTTGTTTGGATCCATTGCGGAAACATTCAATTCAAAATGACCTCGTAGAGGAAATGTTAAAAGCACCGTTCTACTTCAGAATCGTTTTTTTAAATTTTCAATGAGAAGAATCTTTAGGAGCAGTTGATCACAATGATATACGTGAAACACTGGCGAAACTGTCGAAAAATCTGTTTTCGGGCCCCGATTTATGGAAAGTTTGTGGGCGGGGGGGGGGGGACGAGGAAGAAATAAGAGATTTCTAAATAATGCACTGTTTTTCTAAGAGATTCAAACTCCTAGGATGTTTCCATTATCTACTCTCCAAGCGGATAGGAGTTTCGCTCCATGTGTTACCAGGAAGTGCATGATGCGGAAATCATAGTCCCATCTTGCCCACAGGTCCCATAAAAATTGACGCTCGAGAACGGGACTTTCGGCAGTTTTGCACGGAATCATGTAAATGAGGAGCTTCTAAGGGTTCTTCTTTGTATGAGAATCCCAAAACGATCTTGAGCTAAGACTCAGGATCGTTTTGGGATTCTCGTACAAAGAAGAATCCTAAGAAGAAGAGTCCTTAGGTGCCTTTAGGGCAATGGTGGATTCGATGACTATCAGTAGTATAACGTGAGCAAAGCTATCCTGAGTGCTAATGTTGGAAGTGCATCTTCATAAACAGCGGTCAAGGTAATGGACCCAAGACCTCAATGGTACTCAAAAGGTTTACGTGTATCCTTTGAGAGGTGGAGAAAGGAAATTTACGGAAGAGGAAGAGCTACACATAGCCAAACAAGTTTGAGATTAGAAGGATCCAGGTCTAAACACTTTCGCTACTGTAGAAGAAACATGCAGCAGCGTTTCCCTCTTTAATAATAATCTTACCACAGACGTCTGCATTTTGACTAGATATGTAAAATTTTGGACAATTCGAATTCGTATAGGAGCAAGAATTTTTATCCAAAAAGGTGCTCATTTCTACAAGGAGAAAGAACAACGTTGAGGCAAAATGAATGAAAAGGAAGGAAATTACCATGCTTACATCTTTGACGTTCCAGCTCCACTAATGAATGCTTTGGAGCCATTGACGACGTAGTAGTCGCCTTCTCGACGAGCTGTGGTGCGCAAACTCGCTGCATCAGATCCTTCAAAGTGTGACAATGAGGTTCGCCCAGACACTGACATAGTATTGATACATTAGGTCCAGTACATAGCAAAACATTGCGATATTCCAACTATGGCTTTTAGTATCTGAGACATACATGTTCGGCGTTTCGAAGAAAATCACATGAATGGACGAAAAATTCGTAGTTTTAGTTTCAAATCTCAATTACCTATCACATACCTAAAGATGATGAGTTGCCGAACCTCCAGTCAACAGATCAATTATCAGTATCGTGAGTAACTTCCCGGGAAAGCAGTACAGTTCAAAAATTGATGGTCCGCAAATACTCGAATATCAGAAAATCCAAACATTTCAGAACGTAGACGTCAAAACACTCAGCTAATCAAACATTATCCAGAAATTCCACGAGGAGCTTATAAACAGTACCTCGTGGCAAATAAAAACGTAATCTTGAAAGAGGAGAGGCCACAACTGTAAAAGAGTAGGAAACCCCGTCACCAACGAAGTTAATTTTTTTAGAGCAAATTATTGCTAGAATATCACAAAATGCTCCAATTTTCAGTAAAGGGTCCCGTAACTTCTGCAGAATCACAGAGCCAGCTGCATTGCGAGAATGAGAGAAAATGAGTCAAGAAATGGGATATAGGGAGGAAAACTGAGGTCTCCGCAACTCTGGGAGCCTTGACTGCCGGAATTCCGAAAAACTCCATTTGAGCAATTGGTTCAATTAAAAAATAATTCAAAAAAATAGTTGCAAAATCGAACTATTGAAGCTGAGCTCAATAAATAGAACAGCGTCCATAAATATTTCATAAAATGACTTTGAAAAATACGGCCACCCAGGACGGCGGTGAAGATGTGTTTCTTACATTCTGTTGATTTTTATACCTTAGATCAGATTGCTACACGTCGTCGGCTCCTTCTACCAAACTTTACCAATGCCGAGTATAATAAGTACAACGTTGTCATTGTGACTATACTGCTAACAATAAGCATTATATTACATGCCCGAGCATCTGCGAACGCAACGGCTCCATTCCCAAATTTGGTTTTTTTTGCGCACGAATTTCAAGGCATAATTCTTTTTTGGGGAGTTTTTGAAACCTAAAAATTGGCTCCCCTAACCATCTGCAACGTTCGAGGTCTAGAATTCGGCTTTCGCTCCTTTCATTTCATATTTGATTCAGATATACAATAGATAGCGTGGTACTCCTGACAATTTTATTCTACCAAATTTCTTTCCTATCTTCTAAGGAAATTTTTAATTTAACCATGGAAAAGTCATCAACTATCTTTTCGATGTCTACCCAGGGATCGATTTTGGATCAAAACGACAGAAGTTCACTATTTATGAAATTGTAACCCCTATAAAGTGAGCATCCAAGTGCTGCTCAGCTTCCCTAACAGTGCTGCTATATTGAAGAATTGTTACCAGAATTTGGCTCTGTTAAGCAATACGAGGCGAGATTTTCGAACGATGCCATCGATGGGATGTGCCGTTCACGTAGCTCCTTGGAGCCATATGTATCGATCATCCATGCACACCTGCAAAGGGGATTCGTTGAATGTCAAAATGTTTATGTGCTCAATATTTATCTATGTATCTACAGCCCACAAAACTTGTCGCTAGAAAGTTGCAGAGGCGGGCAAAGGTGCGGTGCGTTCGCGTTGCAGCCTGTCCATGGTAGATTATTGTATGCACATCAACAAGGCTACCCCTCAATTCAAGGCAGTTGACATGCATAATCCTGAATCTTTCATGTTTTTATTATCTCTTCAGTTGAGCACAGCCGCGCTGATCTACATTAAAGGCAGGGGCTCACCTCATTCCACCTGTTGGAAGTATTAACATATTGTTGACCTTCTCGCCATGTTGATCCCAGTACTGTACATCAACAGGCTCAAAAGCGACGAAAACCCCATTTTTGAAAGGGTCGAACTGGCTGTAAATTTGGAGCCCGGAGGTGGATCGCTCCAAAGCTCGATCGCTGTGCTGGCTGCCTGCCACGGCTGCAGCGTTGGCCAACGAATCTTGGCGTGTCCAGTCAATAAGATCAACGACTTCACACGTCAACTCGGGTTAGCAAACTGTTACAGACCCGATGCCGGAAAACGGGTTCAGAGACCGTTTCGGGACAATTTAAGTATACCACTAGAATCATCATGTCGAGGAGATGCAGAATCCGCCATTAGCTCAACCACGAGAACGAGGTGGACCCCTGCCTTTAAAATACCGCGATCAGAGCTTCAATGCGCACGCCACGCTCTCGTCAACATTCTACCGATAGAATCTATGGAGGATATTTACCTGTCAACCATGCTACGTAATAAATACAGTGTTTGTTATCGTACAGTGTACGTATCAATGGGCATTATGTTGCCAATGGCGCACAATTCTTTCTATATAGAAGACTTAAGCCGAAAAAAGCTATAGTTGGTTGTCGTACACATCTTAGAGTCGAAGAATAGAATTTCCCCTCTCATTCTTATTCACTCTATAGGCCATTCTTTTTCAGCCAATCACAAAAAGGCTTCCAAATGCCCATTTAGGAGGTCCAAAAGACTTGTTCTACAGAAGACCGCACTACGGGCCTAAATTAGCTGCCAAGACAGAAGGAGGAATTCAAGAGCTCCAAAATTTTATAATAATATTTGAAAATGCTCTAACGACCAGGGCTGAGTTAGGGCGCAACCGAATGTGCAACCTCGGTTTTTTGGCCGACGAAATTTAGCTGTTACACATTGCTGCCAGATCTCCCCAAAAACCATGTGGCTTCCTGTTACAAAAGCAGAGTTAATTTTAAGACAAAACTTTCCGGGGCACGAATGAAAACCATTTTCTGACCGGGTCGTTGAATGAGATCATTCATTCGCTCACAAAATTGACCATTTGGGATGTAATTAGGTGGCCCAATAAAATTAGGAGTACAGCTAGTCATGGGTTGCGTAATTGAAAAAATGAAATTCCATGTATCGGGATATATGCATAATTGTCAGGTGAACAGGTATGCTGGGACCAGAACTATCTTAGCGATTAAAAGAAACAGTTGTACTGTGCAGAAGTAAGCCCAGTCCTTGCAAAGCTAGTGAGTAGAAAGTCAGTATGTCAGTTCTAATAGTGTGCATTTCTGAATATTGTTAGCAAGAATGTTCAGTAAAAACAGGCAAAATCGATGCTCTGAAATCAGTTCTTGAAGCGGAATATGAGAGAGAGAGAGAGAGAGAGAGAGAGAGAGAGAGAGATTAGCAGGCCATCACAAAGACTCATCACAGATGGGGAGCGCTCCAAATTGTTCAGCAGAGAAATAAAGAAGAAACAACGTTCAGAACAAATTTTTGGAGGAGCTGAGGAAGCGGCCCATGCGGTGATGAGGGACCAGTGCCAGGAAGAAGACGGCAAATGTACAATTTAACCTAGTGGCGGCACTAGAATTTGAACGGAATAATTTTTACCAAGGGCAAATTAGTTCATGCTTTGACTGGTGCACAACCGGGGAAATTGTTCAGCAAGACAAATAACATAAATGACATAGTCTGAATCTGAAGGGTTATCATGGAAGAAGTATGGAAAACTCACATGTTGTGAATGCTCATGTAAGCTGCAGTTGAGACGCAACCAGCCGCTAACTGCTCAAAAATGACGGAAGCATGCAGTCGGCTGAGACCGCAGCCACCAAAGTCCTCTTGACAGTAAATTGCTCCAAATCCCAAATCTCCTGCGTGTCTCATCATCTCCACAGGGAAGTACTCCTAAGAGACTCACCTGACGACCACACCCATACTGTTCTGTCTCCACGGTGAAGCAAAAATGTAAGCTCCACAAACCTCCTGGTCCCATTTGGCCATGTTGGGATACATTTCTCGTCGTGCGAAATCGCGTGCAACTTTTTGCACCTCCACAACATCGGCATCGAGGCCCAAGGAAGCTGCAACATCAGCTGAACTCAATGTAAAACTCTCACGAATTATCGCAAGCATGTCTTTTTTTGTTTTCACTTCTGTGCTGAGATGCCTTTACGTGCATACTATTGTGCAAGACTAGTCCACAAATTTCGATTCTTTGGCCCAAATAATTCCTATCTGAGGTTCAATTAGGCAGTATTTCCAAAAACATATGACGTCTGTAAGAGATAATGACTCTGTAAACCAAGCTAATTGGCGATTTGCTTCCTTGTAGAAAATCGAATTTCGATGGATTTTACAGGTTTCTCACTGGACTGCTGTGTTAATGTAGGAGTTGCCGGCGCAAACCAAAGCATCGAGGCTTTAAAACTGAGAAAAACTATTTGGCGAGTTGTTGTGCTGCCGTTATGCTATTTCTAGCAGCTTTTCTACCCTCAGCTTTTTTTTCCTGGATTTTGTCCAACAACGTCATGTCCTATCGAGTAAGAAGTGGCTGCTTATTTCAGACACAGTACTGCTCAGCATTTTCCTCATGCTGAAATTATTGTAAGACCACTCTTGCTAGTCGCAAGGGAAGAACTAAGTTGGCGAAGATTGAATAATTTCTATTGAACGGAGAGACTGTGGACTATCATAATATCGACAACTTTGCAGGATCCATTGCCTAGGTCGCACCATACGAGATATCACGCTTTCGGATAAATCCACGTCGAACATGAAGCCCATCAAGATAATGAAAGGGCTCATTCATTAGGTTGTCGGGGAATGATTGAGACGCTCAGGATTTTTTTTCAGTTTTCAAATTTTTCTCTTCTATTAGAAAACTTCAAGAAATGCTTTAACGGCCATGTACACATTAGATATTTGACTGGACCGAGTCAAATCGAGTCGAGTTTCGAATAAATGGACTTTCCAGTGACTCGAAATATCGACTATTCGAATAACCTCAAAAATCGAGTTATTCGAAATGTCGACTATTCCAAAAAAACCCGTCCAGTCAAACGTCTAGTACAGATATCACCTAGGGCCACCTATCAGGGATAGTTTCAGCACTGGGGGGTCAGTAATCATGTTAATACAGGTCAAAGAAGTCATCAGTCAATGATCGAAAATCGTAAAGTTAGCGAAGTGCTGCTCGGCCAAGGAGTGCTCAAGCTATCAGACAAGATATTAGATGGAAAGCGCCAGGTCGGACAAGAGTAGCGTGTCACCGTCGTCCGTGTCTGCTTGTTTTACTATCCACGACTCAAAAAGTCATTTGCGAGAGCATTTTGTCGAGCAAAATGTTCACCACGACATGTTAGTGTTTCTTTTCTTCGACAGCGACGGCCCTCGCTAAGATGACTATTGTAAATTTTGCTGTTTTTCATTACGTTGTTTACCAGCAACTCTGGTGGGGCTTACTCCGCTCCTCAGCTCAGAAGATCGCGATTAGGAAAATGGCTTTGGCGAAACGTATCGCCCGAAAAGAAACACTGGAACCAATGGCTCGCGGTTGCATGGCTGACGAGCGCCGGCCAGAACGCCGTGATGATGTTATTGTACTTCTTGCTCGCATCAGGATCCACAGGAGCTCGTAAAAGAAAATCGTCTGAATTGGTTGCTCGCCCATTTTCGCGTCTAGAACAGAGAAGGCACAGCGCCACTCCCTGATATATGTTTCAGATACTCAAGGGGTATCACATACATATTCACATACCATGGAGATAGGTCACGTGGGAGGGATGCAAGAAAGAATCTTTGGAGGTGTCTCAATCATTTCCCGACTACCTTAAACATTCCTTACCTTAAACGTTAGTATCACATTCTTCTCGGAATACACTTCTCTGTTCAGTAAAAGGATCGACACCGGATGTTTGGACGTAAGAGATTGGGAGAAGTTCGAAATACGCGGAATTCAGAGAAATCAAAAGAGCATGTGTGATTTGATTTACAGTAGCGGACAAAATACATGTTCAGTGCCGTTTCGGCAGAATCTTCAACTATGACTCACCTCTGGATTGAGCTATACAAAGGAAATTCGGATATGTGTTGAAGCTCTATGGGAGCTTCCTAACAGCAGCTCAGCATGGACAGAAACTTAATTCGTTTGGCATCATTGAGCCTAAACCTCAATTTTCTCGGTCTTCATGGATTTTGTTCAATACTTGTTCTAATTTCAGTATCAGAATGGATGTTAGTAGTTGATATCAGAGAAATATCCTTCAACAGTTGCCTTCTCTTCGAGGATATTGAAATTTCTTTTTCCTCACTTACTTGATCTTTTCGGCAATCCCACGTTTTTATGTGAAGAGAAGAACTACAGAACACGACTATTACAGCAAATCACTAGCTCAAAATAGGATTTAGAACAATTCCTCCCCGAATCAAATGGTGATGAAAGTGGTGAATTTTGATTTGGACTAAGATGTTATTTGTTTGGAAGCAGTTTACGTAAATTTTGTACCAAAAGAAAAAAAGAGTACTTTGACCCTCATCACATCCTCAAATTTCGTCTGAATGGCTCAATTTCTAGACGAGTAGCAGTGAAAGATTCTGCCTTCAACAATGTCATTTATCATATCCTTTTTGACCGCTACTGTAGCTACAATAGTGCCAATCCTCCAGAAATCTATTTGTTAGGAGCCTGCACGAAGCCAGCACTCAGGAACTTACAAATCTGGATTTCAACTTATCCCTGAACAGCGTTAGGTCATGTGCTGTGTCCTAGGTCATGTGTGTTCTCAAATCATATGCCAGCACGCAAAGTGCAACGATTTACATGACTCCTTTACCAGTGAATTCAATTGTCTCGGCACACGTGGGAATAACTCTCGAATCTGTGGTTTAAGATATGATGTGGATTGCCATAAATACAACAGAATGAATACGTGATGCTTCATAAAATGTAGCAAGTAGTAGAAAATAATAGTAGTTGAATGGAAAGAAGTTGCATTTAAGAGAGAAAGAGGAGAAAAAGAAGTAAAAATATGTGAAACTAACGATCAACGCAGTAGAGATGCCCTTTCCTTTTGAATACATTCAAAGCGGTTCTGGGTAATCCAAAAAGATTCCGGGTAAGCATCTGAAAACTGGCATGAAGCGGGAATAAGACCATGCGGAAATTGAGAAGCGCCCGAACGAAACTGAAGCCACGAGATATGAGTTTAACAATGATTTCACTAGACTGAGCAAGTACTGTATGAGTCGCTATCTGAGAATCGGTCAATCTTAATTTTTGTGAAGAGGAGCACCAGGGCTTGGGTGGATTTTCAAAAAGGGATACAATACGATCAAACAGTTGAGAAATCACAACTCCTCTCCGTTTTTTAAATACCTACTTTAAAGCTGACTGAATAAAACGGATGATATTAGTATCCGCACAAATCACGACTTCATGGCAACTGTGCAGATCATGATTCAATCGGAAAGTATTAGAAGCAGAGTTCAAAACTGAAAGAAAACTGGGTTTTTGCACCACAACAGCATCGAAAAACGGTTGATGGCAAACGCTGATCGGTGTGCGTAGTTCGTTGGGCAGAGGTTACGCGCAAATCAGAGAGCATGACAGACAAAGAGAGATGAAACA
The DNA here is from genome assembly GCA_037903475.1 of Ancylostoma caninum. NCBI lineage: Eukaryota > Metazoa > Nematoda > Chromadorea > Rhabditida > Ancylostomatidae > Ancylostoma > Ancylostoma caninum. The sequence continues at coordinate 46,562 of JBAJFG010000236.1, read as the reverse complement.
GACGAGAAATAGCAAGCACAAAGCAGAGCGATACCGCGACACAATCCGCGTTGTTCGTTGAGTGCACAGACTCATAGTGATAAATTTATTACTGGATAGCAGCATATGATTACCGGCAACGATGAAATATCTGTCAACGAACCCATGCACTGTTAGTAACAAGAGATTTTAGTGCTACAAGTCGGAATCCAATACGACAGCAGCGAGATCTACTATGCAAATGAAGAAATCCCAGTTACTGCACACAAACTGAAGCCATTTCTGCGTCAGCCAATCTCGTCAGTAGAAGATGTTTCAGGGATCGCACCTGAAAGTTTTTTATACATCCGGAGAAGCAATATCCGACAGCAAAACGGAGAGGTCGACAGAGTTTTTCTTTTTAATTTAAGACTTATGGAATAATGAGGACACTCACCGTGTCTTCTGATGAATCTTGCACATTATCAGCGTTATCGATAGAATACTGGCGGAAGAAAGAAACCAACTCATGCAAGTTTTCTGGAGGAATTTGGACCTCAAAGGATTGAATCAGTATCGGTGCCTCTTTGACATCAACCACACTTCATCGTAGAATCCACAGAAGGAAAATGTATAGATTCAAAACTAACTTGTGGTGCGTCTGCAAGAATGAGCATAAGATAACCAAATAGTATTTTGTGGAAGGATTGAGGTACATTCGTTGAGGATATGAGTGATACGAGTATCTGCAATATGAGGAATAGAATACTTGAGGAGTTATAGAGACATAAAAGAATCATGAGCCCAACAACTAACCGGCGCAGCGGAACGAACATCGCCCAGACCGAGTGACCTATGGAAGCGGTAGTAGTTGAAAAGAAAAGCAAGAGAAGGGGACTCAAGCTCCGCTACATAGTCAGCCAAATGGTCCAGCAAACTCAAGGTAGCCATTTCACTCTTATCTGCGTGCCACACAATTCTAAATGACATGACGTTCCGTTACTAATACAATATACGACCTTTTGTTGCTTAAACAACCACCAATACACAATCACTTCGTCGGGAAATATACCAAGTTGGTATTACCAACCAGAGCATAGCCAACAAAACTAAGTGAGCAATCAAATATTATCACAGAAACATACCTATTTACGGCAGTATCTAGTGCTGGTCCTCGACCACCACGTAAAGCCCATGACAGCGCTGCACTCCACTCTCCTTCTCGCAAATATCTGGAGATCATTGAATCGTCTTGTGAGCAAACGAAAAAAACAACTGCGACCAACTTTGCAACAGACTAACCGGTATGTCATTGTATTAACTATGCAAGCCTTAGAATCGTCCAACTCCTGTTCCACACAAATTCGCATCAGCTGCAAATGATACATCAATACAATTCCTGGCAAAATTTTACTGAGGTAACTTTTGAACTTATCCTAACACCTGATATGAAATAAGAAATCCTCTTCTACGATAAACGCAAACATTAGTACGGTGGGAAAAAGCAGAGTAGGATCGCATTTCTAGCTATCAGCGGTTTATTCCCACCTACACGTTCACTCACTGGTCGTAATAGAAAAGCTAGAAACATGAGCAGAACGCGGAAAGCCTTTCTCCTGCCGCCTTCTGACTGCCAAGTTGCCATGGATGCAGAGATTCACCACTTAGTTCATGCTGAATGATGAATCTCTGTATTTATGGTAGCATGTACCATTTATGGTACCTAATCCTGGCCCGGCACTTTCGCGCCGCTAAGGTTTTTGACGTAAACGGCAGCGATTGGTATAAAATTAGAATTAGAATTTTTTTAGTTCCGTACCTGATCTAGTGTAAGCGACCTGAGGAAGAGGAAGAAAAACAAACAAACATAGTAATACAAAACTTCTCAAGACAAACTTCACGCGATCAAAGGGCCAAAGGCAGTTTAACAATGGAGGCATTTACTATTGATAAATGACGGATGCTAAAGTACCAGCACCTACTTCTCCAGTTTAACAATGGAGGCATTTACTATTGATAACTGACAGATGCTAACGTACCAGCACCTATTTCTCCTACATTTTACGCAAACAATAGACAATGTACGTTTTTAAAAGAAGAATGTAGAGACTTACATTCTCAGCCATGGCTTCATCCTCAAGATACATTGCTTCGATATGATTTTCGAGTCTAAGACGTCCTTCGGATCCACACTGCAGTAGATAATCCGCACCGATTTCCCACAAACTGAAATGCTACTCTCTTAGTCTCGATGATAGAAGCACTACGGACTTGAATTATTGATGACAGCAGCGCTTTCTGCATGTCTCCAAATTGTTGGAAAAAACCTTGTCTTCTACATATCTTCCACAACTGTGGGAAGATAGACCATTATGATCACAATGATTCACAGCTGAAACAAGGATGATGCGTATGAAAACTGACAAGCCACAATATGGCAACTAAACGACAGCCTCAAGCGTGGTGATGATAAAAAGTCGAGAACTCTATACGGCCCCCTCCCCATTTAGCAGGTAAAAAATAAGACCCCTCTCCTTTTTTGGAGGCATGGCTTCGGCACCACCAGAAATAGTATACTAAAACAAGGTGAGTAAGCAACTAAATTAAGAAATCAATCGAATCTACATAATAATCATGGATTATAATGAGAATTAGTTTATTAACGCACCAGCTATTCTCAATCAACCCCGATGCATAGTCCATCAGAAGAAAATCTCGAATCTCAACAAGCGCCGAAAGAGAAGCATACTCCGAGTCGGTATGCAGTAGCGTATCAATCAAATGCACAGACAACCATGGATTCGATATAAGGTTCTGAAATTAGTCGTTTCATTCTCAGAAATGGCAGCCTGACATGCTTCAGTTGTTAACCTGCAGAACGGAGATATCCTTCATACATAAGATGGACAGAAAAGGATCGAACTCCGCGTCACCACACTGTTCCAGGTTGTCGAACAGTTCTCGACACTCCTGCACAATTCGAACCATTATAAATCAGAGAAAAGGTGGAGAACAGCCAATTCCATGCAAACCTGTGCTATTGGTCCCAATTCGTTGTAAGCGACTGTAGCGTTCTTAACGAAAGTATAGAAGGGCATCAAGTGCCACCACTCGCCAATTACAGCGGAAGCAGCGCGCTCCAAGTTCTGTGGGAACGAAAAATGTATAAATACAGCTAGAGACAATGATTCAAGTTAGCAGGAATGATGTAATTTGATGAACATTTTTAGTGGAAGGAATTATCAACCTGATCACGTTATAATAAAAAAAATGAAATGAAATCACCTTCCTATCACCATTCAACAATTGGGCAAGGAAAAGAATATTCCGGTTGCTATTGAACGCTCCGGAAGAAATCAGAGAACTCAGTTCATGTTTCCACCTATCCAGTTTAGGAATCTGAAATACACTAAAGAGATGAAGAACAGCGATAAAGGAATAGTTCAGCTGTACAAGCTGGACAACAGAATTGCTGTAACGAATCAGTGACATGAATAGGCGAAACAATAGCTTTGCAAAGAATGAGCTGATTCTCTCTGGAAGCGGGGATGTTATAACTATCTCAACTAATCTTTAGTAGGCAGTTGTTTCCACCAACAAGCAATATAAAATGAAGCATAACAAAGAAAATTATTCGGAAACAAATTCAGTGCACCCCTCTACCTTTGTGAAACTCAAAGAAACTTAAAATGTATCAAGATGTGCTTCGCGAGTTCCCTATTGATGCTGAAAATATGAGGGAAAATTAAACTAATGATCGAGCCTGTTTCAATTAGGATATGCATAGAAATTGAAGAAGGCAGCGATGAAGAGAAAAGGAAAGACACCTCCGTAAGCAGAGCGACCACCTGTCGCCTAGATTTAACCTATCTCGAGTCTATACATGAAAGTCCTAACCTTTCCTTCATCAGTCAGCCAGTTCCAGTCCAAATTGCTCAATACATTGATAAATTTTTCAGCCGCCTTGTCGCCTTTTAACAGCGACAAGAAATCGATACAAGTGTCAAATCGGCATCCTATTAATACCATGCACACCTGAAAGATCCAAATTACATAAGAAAGTGATCTATGCTAATCAAAAGAGGACAGAAACATACTGTTCTCCAGTAGCTTCCACCGCCTACTTCTACACCTTCGTCCAGTTCTTTGAAAGCTTTCTGAACGAGTTTATCAACGAAGGTGAACGATTCCAAGCCCCAAGAGATGAGATCAAGACATATCGGCGTATCTGAGAAACTTAAAACTTGAGGAAAATTGGAATAAAAAAAGAGCGCGCGACCATAACGGTGCAAAGCAGAGTCATATGAAATGGATGCAGCTGCGTACTAAGACTCACCACCCTGTTTAAAAAACATCGTTTCAAACAAGGTCCATATTGTAAAGTCGCGCATGTGTATATTCTCATCGTCGCCTCCAATCTCATCAGCACAGTGAAGTAATGCCGATCGATACTCTCGCGATATCGAAAGAGTTCTAGAACGAAATATATACCTTTTCTCGGTGATCAGTATGATTACCGAGAATGCACTTAGCAGATGCAAAAATTCACTTCCACCCCACGTTGATGCGATGAAAATGCAGCGAAAGCAGGCCAGAGAAAAGGGTGCGGCAAAATGCAAAGGAACTGGAGAGGGAAAAAACCAGGTGATCTGCATGAATACCCAATTACCGTTGCATTCGCCGCACATCACATATCACATGTGCTGGCGCGAAAAGCATGTAGAGCAAAAGACCGTACTACATGGCAACCATTTGATAGAGCAGCATTTTTGCGCTGGACGTAATACTATTACTATAATCTTCTTTAAGTTTCTTCCCCCACAATCGCACAACGAGTCATACTCGTGAAAAGCATATTCCTCCAATGCAGATGTTTGGACGAATATGCTTTTCCTGAGTATGAATGGACACTCGGAACTATTCCAGTTGTCTGCAAAGACTTACTCAAGAGCGGTTAGTTTTCCCATTTGAGCTGTCTGCCGACACTTCTCGAAAACAACGTGCATCTCGATTAGCAACTGACGAACAATCGGATTCGAGTAGGCTAGCTGCAACGTTGGCACATGCTCGTGGAATATTGCCGATGATTGGGTAGTGGGAACTGAAATGGGAGGGTTAACACCCCTAAAGTACGATTTCCCTGGGCAGGTACGGATCAAATATAGGAACTGAGAGTGTGACACATGCGTAAGGGTGTAAACTAACTGGAAAAAAAGAAATATAGCTAAGCTACAGCATGAGTTTTCAGTTTATAGCTGCATTTATAGTGCATCGTAGTCCGATCCGGTCGTATAACAAAAGATACGCATTGATTATCGTTATCCGAGGATCGATGCGTACCTTTAGTTATCCGACAGGATTGGACTCCGATGAAGTACAACTACAGCCTCTGTAGACAGTGAGCGTCGATGGAGCTTGCGGCAAGAGCGCATGGCAATGCTATCACGTCACGCGCTTGAACCGCTGCCTTGCGTGGCTAATCGATATTTAGTGTTTTTCACTTTCTGTCGTTAATATTGCGTGGACGCGGTGATATGAACGCAAAAGCCTCAAATTTGTCAGCTCCATCAACCACTGCATATAGAGAACGTCAGTCACGATCGTAACATTCAATGACTTAGCGCGGTGCACCACTTAGGCGGCGCGGCTCTACGCTTTGACTGGCGTATGCCAACTAGTCTTCAGCGCCGCGCAGGTTGATGCGGAGCGGTAAGCCGCGGAAGGGTGCAATTGTGATTGACGCTCCCAACTGAGCGAGCAATTAGTTTGCACTGAAACGTGGAACACGATACCCATAAAACACGTTCCGTCGGAAGATGAAAGTAAAAATATATAATTATATAGTGGAACTGGTAAACTATAAAGTTTAAGTTCAAAAGAATACAGACTCACCTCTCCTTCCATCTTTGGATGTGACAGCACTCAGTGCGCAGATAATCTTCGAATCCGATACCGAATATGAATAATGACAAGCATCCGGAGCACTCACCATCTCATGCACTAAAACTCGGAAATTGAATATCCGGACCAGTGTTCATGGAGAACGATAGGAAGCAATTATATATACGAACACAAACAAGCATAACATTACGATTAGACGTTTCCATTGGATGCTTTTATGTACGGTACTCCCGCATGCAAACTGAACAGTTCATTTCTACTTTCAAAAAATGGAAAGGAGTTAATTTCGAAAATCGTCGTCCTTCGATGCAGTTAGTGTAGCTGCAGAACAACTGCGCTACTCAACGCGTAGTTTTCACACGTCTATCGCACCTTAATTGCGGGTGTCGGGTAAGAGCTGCCCATATCGACATCAGCTGTTATATACCAGCTAAGGTACAAGCTATCCGAAACGACGAGTCCCCTCAGCCGGCGGGAAACGTCGTGGTGGCGCGCCTGCGGCGCGGCCTTCTTGGCAGCGCTCGTCAAATTGATCAGCTGTTGGAGATCAACGCCGCCACTCTCAATCGGCAAAAGGTTGGGTTTTTCATTGTTTTTATTCATTGTTGTAGTTTCTTTTTTGGATATATCAGCATATATCGGGCCGTTGCTCGTCTGAGACTGTTTTGCACGTTTCTTTTTATTTGAATGTGTTTTTTCTTTGTTTTTCTGGATTGCCATAGCAGAAACTACAAAAAACACTTAAATAAAAAAGAAACGTTACGGCCTGAAACATGATGATATGTTCAAGAAAAAAATACCATAACAGTGAATAAAAACAAAGAAAAACCCATCTTTTGCCGATTGAGCGTGGCGGCGTTGATCTCCAACAGCTGATCAATTTGACCTATGCTGCCAGGACGGCCGCGCCGCAGTCGCGCCGCCACGAGTCTTCCCGCCGGCTGAGGGGACTCGTCGTTCCGGATAGACTGTAGGTGGCCCACCAGGACCCAGCACGAGTTGCCGGTGGACAAGCTGGGTTTCGTAAGAAGGGCCATCATCACCATCATTTATAACACAATCCTAAGCTCATGTGAATAAAACACCGAACAAAACAAAAACACAACAACATGAACAACTGGCATCATGATTTGAAGGAAATAGTACAGTAGAGCAATCAGAAAGTCTGTATCCTCATGGATTTGGGCAGTCACCTAACAATGCTTTGAAGGCATTATAAGCTAACGGCAACATGCGCTTTTAACTAACAATAAAGTGGCTTTCATACATTTGCCGCGGCGGCAGTCGCCCATGGTTAAGCATAGGCCGGCGACGTCGCGGCGGCGGCGCCGCGGCGACGTCGCCGCGACAAGAGCTTGTTTACTTTTTTGCCGCGGCGCCGCCCGGCGACGTCGCCCAGCGGCAAGCGGCAAGGAATGGTCGAGGGGGTATTTTGTCGCTGGGCGACGTTTGTGTGAAAGCGCGGCATGCCGCTCGGCGGCAACCGCCGCGGCAAATGTATGAAAGCCCCTTAAGCTTCTTGGACTGTGGAATGATTCTGAACGAAAATGAAACGTCTGCAGCAGAGCTTGCTTTTTTTTTGGAATATGAACGTTTCTGGTCCCTCAATGAATTAATTTGAGGCCACACTCAACATGAATTAATCTGTGGAAAAGCAGCAAATCATTTCTTCTCCTCCTTTGGAGGAGGAGAAGACTAATAATAAGATATAATCTGTCCGAAACGACGAGCCCGCCCACGTACGCGGGGATCGAGATGCTGCCACTTTTGCCAGCCCTCTACGTCATCATCCCTGATCTGCGTATCACGTTTCATCGTTATCTTCATGGTATTAATCAATGATTTGGCTGTGACGTGGACGACGTGGCAGCCAACAGCACCCGTCCCAGCCGCGCCGCCTCTCGATCCCCGCGTGCGTGGGCGGACTCGTCGTTTCGAACAGACTATACGCTGCTCAAAGTACTCTTCTCTCGCAAGCCTTTTTTCGCTCTTCATCGTGCCTTTATCAACGTATTCCTTTTCTTAGGACCAATGAAAACCCCGAATATTTTTCCGGAGCCTAGCCCCGCACTCGTTCGAAGTCCTTGCTTCCATCCTACACATCCGATCTCCTTCCAGAACTTTCAAACAGTTGTGTCCAGTTCAGTGCATTTGGTGATGACACTAAGCTTTATTATCCAGTAGTGACGGATGACGATAGATCAGCTATACAAGAGGATATTGATTTCGTTCACGTTGGCCGTGGATTACTCCTTCCCAAGAAGAAGTGCAAAGTTTTTCATCTAGGATCGCGTAATAAATGCTACCACTATACTATTGACGGCACGAGGCTTGGTGAACCGTACCAAGTAACGGACTTAGGCTTCGTTGCCACACGATATCTAAGTTTTGACTCCCCCTGTCGGATGATCACTCTTAGGGCAGCAAGAGCCATGTACAATCTGTACAGGGCGCTCACCACTTCTTATTTATACCTCCATGCTTATAAACTTTACGTCAGACCCATTCTTGAATACGGCACCCAGGTCGTCAGTCCGCACAAACAAGCTACCTTAAAGGCAGTGTCTCACCTCATTTTGAGTATCGAGATATCCACAGATTCAGGGGCAGCTCGGGGCGCTGATTCCAATGATGTGCTTGATCTCAGGAAACACCCTCGAAAACCCCTACTTTTGAGGCAAAATTAGATGCAGGAGCGGACGAGTTTCCTTGCTAGGAAGCTAGCAAAAGCGGAGCTGAGAAGCTGGGATTGCACATTAAAATGAACTTCTCAGCAGCAGCTATATCAAACAAACAAACATTTTCGTGTTGAAAAACCATGCCGCACCCTCTGCAAGCTCTTGCTGCGGAATGAACCCTCTCGTCCACTGGCCGAGAATTTCGAAATTCTCGGCCAAAGAAACCCGTAACTTATGGGTTTTTCGACGTTTCCACGAAACTTAAAGTACATTTTTGTGCTCAGCGGCTCACGTATGTTCGAATCTCGAATGCGGCCCATGAGCTGAGACACGCAAGCTATAGTGTCCAGAATAGCTCCACCTGAGAGCTTTATCATCGATCATTCGATGATCCATACAGTACTCATCCTCATGTCTCATAATATGAAGACCTCATGTGGATATGGGGGAATGACCTGCCTTACGTTGCAGACTACAGGGTGGCCGAACAGTATGGGCGTTACACAAAACGTCATCTTTCCCTTTCTGGCTATATTTTCTGTTCTATCTTTTCCATTACTATAGCTGCGCAACCACGTGAAAAATCTGTTTCACAAGGAATTTTAGGAGTTGCATTCCTTGGCCAACCTTTGGTAACCTTGTAACGGGTCTACTTCGGTCTGCTTTCACTAATTCATCCTTAATAGTACATATCTCGAAGTGATAGGTATCAGTTTAGCTGTCTGGTTAATCCACACAGTCGTCCTGGAATATGCCAGATACATGGTAAGTTCAGATTGATCATTTTTGTCATTCATGGAAACCATTGTTTCTTTTTCATTTTGAGCGCAGGCAGGAGGCAGTATCCCCCCCTCCCACATGATCAACATGGGGATCCGGGCGGCAGTCGCCGCCATTCAGGCGGCGACGAGGGTGCCGCCCCACATCGCCCAGGAGGTGGAGCAACGCATGCTTATTAAAGGTAAGTAGCTACATAACCCATTCCTAACCGTACATACTGAATTGCTCTATTTTCAGAAACACAGCCCACCCCCGGGCGATCCTCTCTGGGCGGGCGGGCGAGCGGACGTGTGCCATCGGGCGAGAGGGGCAATGTGGACGGATGGTCGGCGGGTGGGCGGGTGGGCTCGACGCATCTGTTATGGACCTGAATGCATCATTGAGATTACCAGGGTAGACATGTTGACACCGCGTTAGCGTTGGTGACCAATAGAGTTGATAGTCGTTTTCGCAATGGGTAAATTGTGGTGTCAACACGTTTACCCTGGTAATCTCAATGATGCATTCGGCCCCTGCCCATATTGTATATAGATTGTAGTAGTATTATTAGTTTAGTTTAGTTTAGTTTTTTTTCTTTTTTGTTTTCGTTTTTTTTGTGTTTATATAATAAACAGTTTGAATTTTGACGCCTCCCAATGTTTTTACTGGTGAATTCCATCACTTTTATCTTCAAAGGGCCTTCGTAAATCTTTGGTTTTTCAAAGGGGCTTCGTTTTGATTTTGGCCCGGGGAAGACCTCGTGCCGGGGCCTGAGCTCACCCAAAAATAGTTCCGAACGCGTACGCGCTTGCCGCAGCAGCGCTTGGGGGACGCTGCGGTCCCGCGGCGGACTTCCAGATCCGCGCCGCACCCGCAAGCATCCTCATCGCACAGATCTCGTCTGACCGATTAATGCACTGGGCCACGGTTTTTCCCGGGCCTCAGCCGGCCTGACGAGTCCCGCTGGGCTCGCCTTGCCTCCGGCGAAGCGGAGACACGACTAAACTTTGATGTTCTACCAGCGGTTCATATACACCTCCCAGGGGGTGTGTCGCCACGTGGCAAGGAGCAGGCAGAACGCAGGTTGAACAGCACCACAGTTCAACGGGCAAAAAAAGCAGCCGAAACACGGGGTTTGTTGCTCTTAGCGGTCGGAATGCAGCAGTTCTTCCTCTTGCAGCAATGTCTGCCTTCCATTTCTTGGGGATGTAGCTCGGCAGGTTGTGCTGTGTTTGCCTTATCCAGTTATCCGAGACGGGGCACCGACTTTGCATCTCTACAATTTTGATGTGTGCATTAGAAATCGTTCGTGAATAGTGCTTGTTGTTTGGTACCACTATGATATTGAATCTGTGAAAACACTTGATCTCCCAAAGTTTTATAGCATGGGTTCTAGCGTTGATCCTCACTTCAGGTCCAAAAACCAAAAAATACCCAAGGTCATGACTTCATCTGTTCAACCAGAATTTAAGTTCATTATATTATCCGCCTGTTTTGCCCTTTTAAGCACGTGTTTTTATCCAGTTTTCTTTCTGTATATTCGAAACATGTTTGCATATTGTTTTTCTTGTGATTATTTCCTGTATGGAGCACCTTGAGTACATTCATGAATGAATAAATAAATCACTTGGTCCCGTTTTGGAATTACATGGGTCAGCAATGGATTTTCTTGTGTTGAACGAGTGAGAGAGCTCACTGGCTTCCTAGAGTCAACAGACTTGATCATTTTGCTTTGTATTATGTATGTGTGTCCTATACGTATTTGTTATGCATGTGATAGTCCACACGTATTAACGAGATATGTATTCATGTATTGTCTATTGCATGAGCATTTGCTTGCGCCTTCTAATAAATAAATAGGTATTCAGACCACCCAGAGAATATAATTCAGTGTTAGTTCCTTTAGATCCACCATGAATTTGTGTAAAACAGAAACACTTTCCTCCCGATATGAAATCCCGATTAATCTCTGCATATTTTCTTTTGTTTTGACACTAGCATATCCGTTATACACATCAGACTGCTTGGAATCAACACCGGGACACAGACATTCTTCCTCCGAATCCCAGACTTTACACCGACGCTCAAAATTCCAAGCATGCTGCATTGTCTAGATATTGGGACTCAAAACGTCATCGAACCTTCGGCATGACGCCCAACGCTGTTTTTTTTCTCAACCCTCCATCTACCTACATGTATACATATATAGCAGTGGCGGACGCAAAAGTGGGCGGGAGGGGTAGGGGCATGGGAAAAAAGTGGGGTCTCCGCCGATTTGGGGACCCATATGGAAAGTAAAATTAATAAAAACGTTAATTACAATAACAGATAAAAATTTCATTAAAAATAATAATAAAAATAAAAATAAACTAATACAAGATTTTTATTTGTAATTTCGAAAATTTGGCGACCCATTCTCGGGGGGGGGGGCCGCCACCCCCCCCCCCCCCTGCGTCCGCCACTGATATATACATAGTAATGGTCATCCTGATTCAGTGTTGTTCCTTTGCGGCCATATCACTTTATAATCACGCACCACCAGCGCGAGCCGATGCAAAGACGGGAGCGTAGCGATGTGAGCCTGGAAGGTTTCATTCAACATTGTATGGGGCTGTTACCGACCTGCAATGGTTTAATTCAGAACATGAATAAAGCTGTTATTGGGCAGCAGCGCTATGCATCCCCTCTTGCACCGGCTCGCGCTAGTGAAGCGTAAAGCTACAGTGATATGGTAAAAAAATAGCTTTGAATCAGAATGACCGCGAGTATACGTGAGCTCGCTTCCTGCGGTAAAATCGTGCACATGTATATGTTGAGTGACGGGAGTCTGTCACTCTTCCCTTCTATGGTTAGACTAACAAATCATGAGTGCATCATGAACCCTGTTTGTCATGGTCCACCGTTAAATCTACTGTTTCCAAATTGTTGACCAATGATAGGCTGCTCATCATCTTAAAGGCAGTGTCTCAGCTCATGGGCCGCATTCGAGATTCGAAAATACGTGAGCCGCTGAGCACAAAAATGTACTTTAAGTTTCGTGGAAACGTCGAAAACCCCACAGGTTACGGGTTTCTTTGGCCGAGAATTTCGAAATTCTCGGCCAGTGGACGAGAGAGTTCATTCCGCAGCAAGAGCTTGCTGAGGGTGCGGTACGGTTTTTCAACACGGAAATGATTGTTTGTTTGATAATAGGTGCTGCTGAGAAGTTCATTTTAATGTGCAATCTCAGCTTCTCAGCTCCGCTTTTGCTAGCTTCTTAGCAAGGAAACTCGTCCGCTCCTGTATCTAATTTTGCCTCAAAAGTAGGGGTTTTCGAGGGTGTTTCCTGACATTAAGCACAACATTGGAATCAGCGCCTCGAGCTGCACCTGAATCTGTGGATATCTCAATATCCTAAATGAGGTGAGACACTGCCTTTAACATCCTTATCATCAAATGATGAAGATAAACATTTATTAATCTCTGTTTTGAAGAGGAGAGATGCCATTACTAGAACTGCCGACTTCAAGTATAACAAGCAAACAAGGAATAACGAGTGTATTGCGCGAAGGAACAGTCCACCAATAATCACAATCCATGAAATTAAATAAGACACGGGGAGTTTGAGCAAAATGTACATATTCGTTGTATCGGGGAAGAGCATGAATGTTGAAACCGCAATGAGCGCACACCCTTACAAAACATCATGAGCTCTGCCTCATCTTAAAAAAAAAGTAAATGCAACATTCTCTAGGATGTATTAAAGCTCTACTTTGAATATTGTTCAACATTTTAAGTGGTAAGGCCGCTGTTACAAGAAAGACACAAGTTCTATAGTATGAATTTGGAGGGAATCTGAGTAAAACAGACTAGCATGAGCACGTGTGGCACCGGTACTACATTAGAATCATTCAGAAATAACGACTTGTCCTTTTTGTCTTGTCCGGACCTAGTGGTGCTGCCAGAAGCTCGGGATTACGTTCCATTACCCGCGATATCTGAAACACATTCATATTAGTCCATCCAACAAGAGATGGGCATATAGAGACATTTGTATCAGTTTAGGGTATAGAACGTTATTTCTGGCAAGGGTGGTGCGGCTGAGCTCAGCGATTGGTCAATTCACACAACCAGCCGATCGCAGAGCTCGGTCGCACCTACTTCACCAAGTAAAATGCTTCACAAATGCAATTCAAAGGGAACAATTGGTAATTTTGTCAGCTTAGCTCTTCTGTCATGTGCAGAAAACCGTGTCTAATTAACCCGAAACAATCATGCCCATTTATTACCAAATAGTGAATTAGCTCTGCTAGTCGTAATTGCAGCAATGACATCCGGAGAGAACGTTCTTCTCCTCACATTTCATTCAACTTACCATATCCACTAATTTAATAAATAATCTAGGAGACCGTCCGAAAAATCGAACACTCCAGAAACCAAGACTACATCCTTTTCTTTCGCCACAACGCTTTAGGGCTCTCCCTTTTCTCAACCTAGTTCTCGACTCAACCGAAATCAAATAACCCGATTTCCATTATTTCCGATACATTATTCGATGAACAAGGTTTCATTTAACCAAAACTCCCAGACCGTAGTCCCTCTTAAAATTCTTTCTTGGATAGATTGGGGATTACCAAAGATTTACCATTACCATTACCTTACCAAAGATTATTCAGGGTTTCTAGTGGAGCTTTCGTTATTTTGCTGGACCTTTTCAACATTGAAACTCATGGATTTTCAGAAGTAAATTCAATCGCAAGAATTCGCGCCATCAGGCAAAATCTAACCCTCTTAATCGGTTCATGCTACACTGCCACAGTAATGAGTCGCGAAGCAGTCTTGACTTACCAAGTTGTCCATGTACTCTTCCATATCACGTAGTCGAGACTCTTTCACGCGAAGTTCCAAGCGCAAGCTGTCAACCAATGCGAGGAGATCTTGTTGCGAGCAAGCGTTGTCATCGCTTCTTTGCTTCTGAAAATGGATGGAGCCATAGCTGAGAAATGCAGTAATTTTTCCGAAAGAAAGGTACACAGTGCATGCAGTACGATGTTCAACGTCCTCTATAAAGAGAAACTCAGAGAGAACGTCGCAGAATCATCGTAGCTCTAACCAGCGTCTAACTTTCTGAGATCTCCTTTTCATGCTTTGCGAATTCTGATCAGCACAGCTAGGGGAGATACAATGTACTACGATGGGAAGCAAAACACACAACACCATTATTATATCAAATATGAAAGCTTGCGAAAAATATTAGTTAACTGTGCATAATATTTATTCAGGAGCCTGTATGACATTTATACAGGACCCTCTAAAGACTATATATGGAATTTGCTTGCAATGGACGGCTGAATTCCTTTGAAGGTAAGGTGCACCTTGTGCTGCAAAATCACTTTTGATCACGTTGCAAAAGACTTCAATACTGTTCTATGGTCGGACGTTTGTCTACGTAATGCCTTTAAAGTTCAGACATCCATCTGGGATCAAGTGGTCGTGAGCAAATCTGAGTATTGCGACCAAACAGGTCCTCCATCAAACTTGCCATAACTGACCCCGAGCTTGTTAACGAACGGTGCAAGCGGTGCATTACGGAGCAGCATCACGACAGGATGTAATCGAAGAAGTAGATGTAACCGCGTGGAAAATGCTACTGCACTTCGTTTACATCCCCATGCGTCGCTTAATCTGTAATGCTCTGGAGTCGCTCTCACTATCTGTCAACAAATTTGGCGTCGACTGTAAATACATATGTGCATACACTGCCCAAAATATGGCAGTGAACCTTCCAAAACAGGATTTTGCCTCTCTACAGTCGTTCGTTCGAGGAAGAAGAAATAGGTCAAGCTAGGCTCCTCCCCGGCCTCAAATTAAAGGCCGGACTCAGGAAGGGCCCTTTTACTTTGGGAGGGGAGGTAGGGAGGAGAAAGGTAAGACCTGATACTGGTAGTAAATGGAATGGTAGAGAGGAGATAATAAGAAGCAAAACATATATTTTTGTGTATTTTTCATCATCACGCGTTCAAAATCGGTTTTCAAGGAAAGCTAATTACAAAGATAGAGGATCAAATAGATCAAAGCAAACTCAAAAGTAATTCAGCTCTTCCTTCAGGATGATTTGGCAAAAATATGCGATTATTCGAATCAAAGAACCCAATCCGGTATGTGGCCGAACTCCACGTATCGGGTCAAGTCGAACTATGGTAAAAGACCATTCTATCATCTTTGAGAAAGTAGAACTCTAAAAAAGAAATAAATATGTCGAATTACGTTTCGTAGGTGTGTCGCTAACAAGCGGACAATCGTTTCGAGACGTTAGCGGTGGACAACTACAACAAGCGAAAAAAAATCGAATCAGTTCACAGTGACTGCAAACATTCCACATTTCAGACTGAATCTCAATGCACAGACATGAGGCCGAACTCATTTCGAGGCTTGTGTGTTTGGTACGTAAAGCACTTGAGATTCCATAAAAAAGGGATAATTTCGAAAGAGACGGTATTAGCGCAGCATAATGCTAACGACGATATTCTCGTTTAAAACAGAAAAAAATTCGCCCAAAAATTATGTAAGAAGAGAAAATAAACAAGAGAAAGACTGTTAAATGGATCAGTTCAAGTTCCCCGAACTGAATGTTTTCACCCGAAACCTAAAGCAGGCACTAAGTCGACCCTTGAGACTACGTACCACTGGTTTATTGGATCCTCCAAAGCCTGAAGACGCTACGCTTCTAATGCTGTTTGCTCGATGGAAAGACTCAGCTGTCGACGCCTGCAAGCGATCACAACGATAATGCAAACGAAGCAAAACAACGAAGGCACGCAAGGGAAACACATCACCAAGGCCCAACAAAGCGAATGAGGCAAAAAACTAGAGGGAAAAGGAGCAGCATCACCTCACACTCATAAATCAACGCAGAAACGGACAGAATCAGAACTCTAACCGTTGGAGAACCGGAGATGTGTTGCGTAAATTGCACTCCCTGAGCGGCAGGAGACGATAGTGACAGCGGATTGGTTGGAGGGTAGTGGGAGTCCTCGTTGAAATCTATCCCACTCAAAGATGATACCGGGCGGGATACACCCGAGGACCTGAAATGACAATGGCTATAGAACTGGAAACTTCATGAAAACTCTAAAAGAGCGGCCAGGGATATAAAAGACGAAAGTTTGGAACAAGCAAAACTACGTGCAAGGAACTGGATGCTCGTGCATGATAAAAAAGAGAGCATAACACTGGTAATGTGGAGAAAGAGCCACCATAGCTGAGTAAAGAAGAGAATGAATCACTCGAGAAAAAAAAATAAACGCGAAGAAGGGATGAAAGGAAGATGCAAGATGCGACAAGAGAGGGAGACCGAAGAAAAAATAGGTGAACAGGAAAACAAA
This sequence comes from Ancylostoma caninum, assembly GCA_037903475.1. Lineage (NCBI taxonomy): Eukaryota > Metazoa > Nematoda > Chromadorea > Rhabditida > Ancylostomatidae > Ancylostoma > Ancylostoma caninum. The sequence goes on along the minus strand of JBAJFG010000236.1, from coordinate 29,902 downwards.
TATTCGCAGGTCGCCTAGAATGAAACAACGAAAAAAAAATACAAACCTGTCTTCACGGAAAACAACGCCGCCGTTACTCATTGGTGGCGCCAGGTGCCCATTCGATTCGAAGGAAGAGTTTGCATCGTTGGACACATAAGAATTACGATCTGGTTGCAAAGTAGATGACCTGTAAGGCAGTTTTTTTGTTGAGAGTGAACCTCCAGATGATGGATAAATTATGGAAGCTTACTTTCTTCCTAATGATCGGTTCAATTTACTGATGAATCGACTGCTGCGAGAACTTGTCATACTGATTCCACTGATACCACTCGCCACTGACATCGTGTCTTCGGCTTGTTTATGCTTGCCGCCCAGCTTCATCTTCTTTTTCATCTTGTCCAGCATCCCGTCTGAACATGGAAGAACAATGAAGAGCAAGGAATTGGAAAATACATAGAAGGACCGAAGGGTTGAAAACATCTCAAACATTTCCTCAAAAGCGATTTCGAAGTGAAACTGAGGGAAACACTCCAGGAACAGTAGCAGTACCTCTGCGAATGAATGCAAAAGCTCGCAGCTAAGAATCGGATGGGTAATCGACACAAGTTATTGCTGGGCGGAGCGGAACCGATTTCTTACTGTGGCCGAGGAAGACACATCTCACGACAACACGAAAAACTCTCAAAGTTTTGCCGACTTAACGACAGCACCCACTCGCAAAACTTTCACAGAGATCCTGAGCGTTCTTTGCACCAATTAAATCGCGATAATTCTACGAAAGTTCCACCGCCAAAGGCTTTCAGTGTGCCGAAAATATGAGAGGGTAGATGTACACATGTCTAGCTTATGTATGAGTTGTAGTGTGGAATGGATGGGCTGCCACCACCTTTCCACATCGCAGTAAGTTGTTCCCCCACGTTTATTTCCATTTTTCATCAGAGAAACCAAACTGTGAAATTTCACCACTGTTCCTCATCAGCGTGGACGAAACTGACCAACGTATTGGTAACCACCATGGATGAGAGCTTAGGATTATAGCTAAATCTCAGAGATAAGATTACCTTGGGTGCTGCCACCAATCAGCAATTCGTTCTCAAATATCAAAGCAAAATTGAGCGTTAAATAACAATTAAAGGTAGTAAACTGGCTGACCACTCAAGCCACAGAGGGTGACCAAGCTCTGGCAGTGGTTCGTGTGTCTCAATTCAGCAAAGGCCAAGGAAAATCAGTGAATATAATACAAGAGAAATCCAAACCAAAGCAGATCCGTGGAACAGAGGACAATGACTGCAGCGAAGTTAGCTGCTCGGGTAAAAAATCAGAGTTCTCATGGAACGGCACAGAAACTCTCTAGCCTCCTTGAGATACTTATCAAATATCCGATGGATGCATTGCAGCAGAGGACAGAAATGCGAAAAGCAAGTGGGCGCAACGGTGTAACTCATGTTCAAAACCTCAACAACAGAGTAGAAAGTAGCAGCAAAGTAGCAGAGAACAAATGGTCAATCAAAATACTCGGTACATCATCCTCATATACTCATACCAAATTCCAATATTCTCATTCCTCAATACCCTCATACCTTTTTCAATCTTGTTGAGAGACGAATTCGAGATGGACAACGATGGCTTTTCGTATGTGAACGAAAACTGCAGCTGTATTTCACCCCTAGAAAATCAATAGAGGAGGGAAATCATAAAAAAGAAACAGCTGGCAGCAAATGCTGCAACCGAGACAAAGTGTTCTGTTGCTCACCTGTATTTATCATCATCCTTCTTCTTCTTAAGAGCAAACCACATATGTCCCCCAATTTTTTTAGCCTGATCGAGGGGAATTTCACATTTACCGATGACGTCTACAATCACAGGGTGCATAGTTAATAAAGACAACGAACTAAAGGAGTGCTCACCTGCGCCACCAAATTTTGTTTTGTGCTGAACAGTCACAGTGATGTGAGTAGATTTTTCATTGAGTTTACTGAAAATCAAGAAAAGATAGGGAATATGACAGTTATAAAGGCAAATAAAGCTGAGTAACTAACAATTCGCAATGTTCATCCCATCGACAGTCACCTTCCGTGTTCACCTGTTCGGTTATTGCTCGGCTTCGCAACGATCCTTTGCCGTGAAGAACTACAGTGGCGAAAGCATCGAGATTTACATGGTTCTTCAGGTACAAGCCACGGGCATTCCCGACTGAAACTCAAACATTTGACAAGAAGTCCGGAATGCCTTGCACTTTCAGGATAAGATCACAACGGGGGCTTTTTTGAGTGTAATGGTCAAAAGAAGCCTCACATTGCGCAGGCTTTTGATGGTTAAACCTCAGATCAAATTTTTTTACAAAATAGAGTTTGTTCGGATACCAACCAACTATTATGTAGTAATGCATGTATTCCCCGAGGAATACACTCTTTTCAGGGGAAGACCGAATGAAATATTTAATTACTTGTACTTTGACTGTCTGTGACTGGCTACTGCATGTACGTACTTGTACACGTCCAATAAATGAATAAAAGTATCAAGCAATCGTCCACCTAAGTTTTGATGGGTTAACATTAAAATGGAACAAACGAAGATGCATTAGAGAATCTTAGCATTAAGTATTCTAGGAAACCATAGCGCTAAAGATAAATTGTTCATTTTTCTAGGAAAGAGAATACTAAAAAATAAATTACTCATACGTGGACGAAGTAACAAAGCATCGTGTAGTTATTTCAAAACGATAGTTTGTAGGCCTACCGCCAGTCATATTGTGGTAGACCCGGAACAACTGCTGGACACAGAAGAAACTGATGGAAAAAGCGGGAAGAACAATAACGTCGTTGAGGAATTAATTTTCATATTAGAAGACAAATTTGAAGCATTATTCAAACAATTCCTTCACATCCCTTCCCTTCGCCCAGGAGTCTTAAAGGAGGTTTCACAATCTCATTTTCCATGAATGAGCATGACAAATTCATGAACCATCAATATTTAACAATCGCTTATTTCTGCTGTGAATGTCAACAGAAAGTTGAACATTTGACTACAAACAACTGCTGTGTATATGCTATAAAATGCATTCTCAGCACTCAGAAAACTATATTAAAAACTATCGAAGGAGATCCTAATTAACTCAGGCCAAGGAAAAACAGTAGATTTCACTTCTCGCTGAGATCGTGCTATTACAAACCGTTCCCGCTATCCTCAACAGTTCCTTGTTACCATAGAGGTGTATCCAAACAAGGCTTCCACCCAGACTTTCAATACTATGTTGGAGCTGACGTGTGCTAAGTAACTTTTTGCATGAGTCCAGAACCAGACTTCCATTTCACTTTCTATCCAACTTCATGACAAGTTACATGTCTCCGGTCACACTTTCTCCAAAAGTTATGGCTTTAAAGGCAAGACTTGGAAAAAATTCTATTCTCAATATGTACCTTCAATAAATCATATCCCAATTGAAAAAGAAACTTGTACAACTCTATGTTGTATCCAGAACGACAATCTGAATAGAAGGACGAAGACATTCAGTGGAGGGATTTAGAGCGCAAATTTGAATATTTCATCACTAAACAGGTCCAAAAAAAGGCAAAAAAGAGTACCAGGAGTAACATAGAGCCCCGCCCCTCCGTTTTTTTTACTGGTGGGGGCCGCAACTTCCTCCAACCCCTTCTGCGACCACAATTGTGGCTGGGAGGATGTACATATTTGCTCTGACAGTCGCATCCAGCGTAAGTAGGATTATAGGCTAAGACGGATCCAAATGTCGCATCTGATTAGTGCGAGCTGGTTACGGAGGATTTTCGCAGCCACTGTCACGCAATCGTCTTCACAAAGAAAGAAAACATGCATTTGTAAGACTTCATTAGCGTTTTATGAGCAAAAAGTTGATCGTCAGCCTAGTAATCATTGTCGAAAACAGAGAACGGTTATCATCCGATGAGCAACAGTCAAATCCTATAGGACACGGTCATGCGCTGGAATCACATCACTAGTCTCTTCTCATGACCAGGATATATGGATATTCTATTACGAAGTTAAGTTCTATTTACCTTACGCGAAGTTTATGAGCTATTTCAATTTTTATTCTTTTTTTTTGTTGCTGCAGTCAAAATAGTGATATTTGGAACTACTAAACACCAATAATTCACGAGCATTTCATGCAAAAAGAAGCGGCATTCAACCAGCTTGCAATCAAACTCTTGCCTACAAATTCTCATCGTTTTTATCTGAGAGTATGATCAGCTGAACTGCCACACAACACCACAAACAGTGGTGGACGTAGAGGAGGGGGATGACTATTCAAAATTAACATTAATATTCTTAGTATTTTTATTTTTTTAAATTTGGTTCCCAAAGGAGACAGAGACCCTAGTTTTTCCAACCCCTCCCTCTAGCTAAACTCTTCTGCGTTCGCCACTGACTCCATGGGATATGTCTGAACGGTGGATCAACAGGGACAGTACACTTCGGCTTAGAAGGCTATTGCAGCCAAGCGCTAAATCTGCGAGGTAGTTTGCGAAATGAAGAACGTAATCCACGTAAAGGCTGCGTGACTGCTTATAGCAGGACCTGTTTTAGGAACACATTACTACGGTGTGCCGAAATTCGTACTTTTAGATATGTATTCCAAGTATGTCGCTTAAAGGCAGCACTCACGCTGAAAAAAGTTCTCTTGCATTTGTGCTTATTTAAAAGCTGCCATCAATTTGAGCGTAACTGCAAAAGGAATCACTCCGAATCGTGCAGTTACTCGAGTAATAAAACTCGTACCCATGTACAAATGCGCCCGCCATGCTCAACCCCGCCCCATGCTCTTTGATCGTGTGCGGCTGTGTTTCTCAGCTGATAAAGGATCGATCAGTATTTTCGGATGGCGATGATCCTTGCCGCACCTCGGCGGCCGCAGCCATTTCAGGCGATTAATCTCGTACAAATGGACATGGATTGGCAAAATACAACATAGTATTTCTCGCAAACGTGGCCTTTTTTCATGGTCTTTCCTCTACTATGGGCACAAGAGAAGCGTCCAGAGTAGAATTTCAGGAAAAAATCGAGGACGTTTTTTATCGTGAGTGCTGTCTTTAAAACATAACGCTGTTTCAGAAGGTTGTTACGATCTGGCCATGGGCCTAGATGCAGCTTTTTCCTATGCCTTCAACCGTACCTACTCCCATTGATCCAAGCATTCACATTACTGCGGAGTACTATGGATTAACGAAGCAGCACATTAGAACAAGCTCCAGGAGATTACTTTCGAGCGCAATGACAACAAAAAAGTCATATGCAAAAAAGTCATATGCACATGGAACATGTCCAAACAGAAACGTTTCCTACAAAAACGATTGTTCTTTTTTTTTCATTTTGTCACGGCATAAAAAAGATTCGTAGCACTCCTTCCACTTAACAAACTCGTTTCTGGCAAAAAAGTGTGTAATCGCCAATGCACTTCCCCCAGTCTATCTAGCAGCCGGTTTCCAAACTTACGCCATGATGCGATTTGTAGTCAGGAAAGAGCTATGAATTATATTTTTGAAAAAAGTTAAAAGGTAGCCTTCTACGTTAAACATAACAGCCACTGGGTGTCCGGAGTCACTACCCAATCCCCCCCCCCCCCCCCCAATGGAAATACTGCAACTTACCAGTCTAACAGCCTACCACATCAGGGGCACATCTTGAGTTAGTTTTTGATTTATAGATCTGGAGAGCTCTTCTACTACCTTTTTGTGTTTCAATCCATTTATGTATAGCGCACATACGTGCACATTAATAAACAAACAAATAAACTTCATGCAGTACCGTTTGAGGATACAACTGGTCTGCTCAGAACAATCAGAGCAAACTTCAAGGTTCGCCTTCAAAACATTTTCAGTTATATCTTCAAATGGTACGAGCATGTGCCTGGTTTCCATGTTCCTTCTTCCCTAAACCTGACCCTTAAAATGCGATGTTCAAGACTATCCTCGGAGGATAGAGTGTGAGTTTAAAATTCGTCCTGATATTTTTTCAAGACAGCAATTTCAAGTTTGAATTTAGAAACAAACAGAGTATAAAGAGGGACAGAGTTTGGCGGGATAGAGTGCAGAAAAACACAGATGACACAGGCAGGAAATAGAGAAATGTGGAGGACAAATGTGAGCCACTCACTCAGGTCAAGAAAAAAAATTACGTCGAAACGTCAGTATAATGAAGTACTATCAAGGATGGCTTCCTTGATCTATCTCTTCTTGCTCTGTTAATCTATTCCTTCATTCCTCTCAAGCAAAATCCTTCGCCTTGATGTCAAGCGGATAAAAAATATCCACTAATAACACTATCTGATAAAACAATGGGAATGTTTTTAATTATTTCTCCCTAATTCATTTCAGTGGCACCTATAGCTGTGGTTGACGTTGAGAGGCCGGATCGCTACTGGAGCCGCACGCACCAACGAGATTACCCAGAGCTAATGTATTAAAACACCATTCCCCACACGTTACCCATTCTTAACAAACGCGTCGGCACGTTTACCTAGGGCAATCTCAATGCGGCACCTGCAGACACCACCTAAGAAATCAGTAAAGTAAGAAAGAATGTAAGCACTATAATAAGTGAAGGATCCACTCCTGTTCCTCATATCAGGAACTTTTTGTAAAGCACATGCTAGTGGTCTTTTTCAACTACAGTACAGAGTTCTCCCGCTAGCGACAGAGCGCCACATCTGTTGAAATCTTACGATGCGTTCTTCTGCTTCCATATGCCAGTAGGAGCAATCAAGAGTGTAACAGAATGAACGCAATTACACATATCGAGATTAATCTGTAACAAAGCCTTTTCGTAGAATTATAGAAATATTAATTGGCTCGCCCACAATGCATGAACTGTTCTGCTCCGAGACTAAGAAATAACAAAGAACTTTAAAACTGAGCATGCACCGTGGAACGTATTACTATCGCACAAAGACAAGCGTGCCCTACAATTCCTTAAAACGTGTCTCGCAATCACTTCTCTTATATGTAGACATCAACAGCAGCAACAGAGTGTTACCACTTCTGATTGAACTAACAACTAAGACCTAAGCGCCGATAATGACATTTCCCTCGCACAGCTTTGTACCTTAAAAAAGATAGTCTAACCGCAATCTGATCAAATGAAGCTTTCCATATTTGTTAACACCAAATCTACGCATAAACAAAAAAGCGAAATATTGCCCAAAGCTCGTGACGGGAAACGTGATTAACCACTTATGCACGTTTCAGCACTTCGCACTATGGCAACTATGTAGTCCATCCAAAAATGCGTAAAAAATTTTTTAATCCTCATTCCCCCCCACCCTCTCCCAAAAAAAAAACGAACAGAGAACCACTTTTCGCAACAACACTTCTCTATGCACGATAACTGCAACATGTCTAAAGAACAGCTCTGCAGGAGAAGAAAAGGAGAAACATCACATTCTTTTTTTTTCAACTGTCAAGCTCCACTCAAAATTTTTTTTTAGAAGAATGGGTTGAAAAAATAGCAGAGAAGACAATTTCCACGTACTCAAAGTATGTTCCTTCTTCTTCCTGAAGCGTAATACGAAAATGGTAAAGTAAAAACAAAGATTTACCATGAACTAGTAGAGTGTTCGGCTCCATTGCGACTGCTGGAAAAACCGCTCCCGCTGCAATTGAGAGATGACTACGCCTCGATGGGGAGCGACTGCGGGATAAGCCTGCGAATAGCGGATATCAGGAAGATCGCGAGCCAGATTAACGTCACAAAGTGAGTGCTTGTGGATGCAGAGGAGAAAAGAACGAAGAAAAAAACACCAAAAGACAAATGCTAGGCGAGAAAAGGGAGAAGAATACGAAGAATCAGAAAATATAGTATGTTTCAGTGATGGCCACCAAAAGAAAGTGGCGATAGAAACTCACGGATGTGACATGCTCGCCTGACCAGCGAGGAGAACATAGGCAAAATGGACAAGAAGGTAAAGCAACCGATAAACGGCTCGACGTAACAAACAAATTTCCTCGTATGAAAGTTTGTATAAAATTTCGATAACAACAGTATCACTCAACAACAACAAACAATAGTGAACGGTAACAATCCAATGAAATCCAGGCGAGAAATGTATTTCAATCAATTAATGGGAACTATACAAGTAAAACAAAAACTAACGAAGATCTGTAACTAATTCTCGGTTGTTCTTGTGGAGTTCGGCACCTGGCAGTATTATCGAGGTGTGGTCTGATATTTACCTATGAGGTGCAAACATCGTATGGAGGAAGGAAGAATCACTACACTTAAACTAGGCTCAAAGAAGATGTCATCAGTCTTGCTCATCATCAGAATCACTCATGTTGGCCGTAGATTCATCTCCATTTCGTATTCGTGATTCCTCATCCTTTTTGTCGTCTCCGTAATGAACCGGTAGCACGATTACTTGATTGCGAGCCTCCTTCTCTACCTGCAACTAAGACGAAGCCATAATATCCAAGAAATCAACGCGAAAAAAAAAACTGAAAAAGTGGATTGGTAACATGTTTCAGAGTGCAAAGTCAACAAAAACAATTTTATGACAGCACTCCAATGGGCGCACTTTCTACTAGAGGTGTATTACTCTATTGTTTGCAGAGCATTGAACAGTCACGGAGGAAGACATTCACCCTAGCTCAAAAAAGCAGGCAAATCTTGTTCACAAGGGTTTGAAAGCACGAGGCTTCAAGAGGCTTTAGCAGATTCACACTTTTTTTTTCAGCAAACAGCAACCAATTTCAGCGGAGAAAAGGGAATGCAAAAAGCCACACAATTTAATGCCATATCGAACTGAGTCCGTGCCTGTGACCGAATATCAACTAGCGCTCATCTGCCAGAATACAAATGATCAATCGAAATGAAAAGTCTTCCGATTGGGAGAACTCTGCCAGGTCAATGCTCAAAGAAAAATGTATTCGATTCCGCAGTAGAGATATCAATCAAGAAGCAGAAGAATAATTGAGGTAAATAAGGAAATTGCTTGTTTTCACAATAGCAAGTCACCTTCACAAATTCGCAAATTACGGAATCTGCAGGCATTCACAAAACAACACTGCATGACATACGATTCTAAGTAGTAAAAGCAGAACATAAAATGCTACACGATTCTATAAAAACCATCAATTCGATCGACGAAGGCAAATACGGCCACAACGACCAATGGATCTCGCTACGGACAACGACCCAGCGCAGTTCCTCACAATCAATGTACCACTTGACCCTCCTACAACCTCGAAAACAAATTACGGCGACAAAATTAGATCCACGAGTGCGAACGAGTGAAACACAAGTGGGCAGAGTAGAGGGGAAAGAAGCAGCGAAGCACCATGTTAAGATGTGGGCGGTCTATCCCCTAAGATCCACTTAAAAAATGATTGAGTTAAAAGCAGGAATCTAACGATGTCGCCAGATCCATCAAAGGGACATTAGGGGTGGAATCGATCCCAGCAGAAGAAGTGCACGGACTAAAGCATCTCAATGGGATAGCACTGAGTTTAAACCGGAGGCACTGGCACTGCGTAGAAAATCGTACTATTCGATGTCCCAAGGAATTACAATTGCTCAAAGATCGACCTTCGACATATCGAGTAGGTTCGAAGAAATGTAGAAAAACGAAACTTGAACAACTAGATTGGAGGAAGTGAGGCAGAATCGGGGGTGCGAGTGTACTGTAATGTATTGCCAGCGTAGGAAAGAAATCTAACTTTCAATGGGCGTAGAAGCAGGGAGCAGGGACCTGCTCATTTTCCACTTATTAGAATTCAAATAACGAATCAAACTCGACATTGAGAGGCAGAAAACAGGGGTGCCTCAATTCAATAAAGATGACCACAGCAATGAATTGGTTGAATAATGCTGAATTTCAGAGAAACGTGAACGAAGAGAATGTTTGTTCTGTCCTTCAGAACACATAGGTTCATAATCCAGCGAAAACGTCCATAACAGAAGTGATAGGTGTGGGAGGTACTCAAACATGATAAGCAAATCAGAAAGGAATAAGCCTAAGCACGAAGTACTTCGCCGGAATTATTTAAAAGAGCGCTTGGGATAGAGGAGGCATTTCCAGAGAGGCGGGTGGTATGCAAGAACAGAGATGCAGAACAGGAAATTCGTCAATGAAATATGCCGCGGCTTTTTTTTTTGAAAATTTCACCTTTCCACGCATCTTTTCAGATAGATGAGCTGGCCCACAACCTTCCCCCACGTCAAGATGAAACTAGAGATGTTCACTATTTCCTGTTGCATATCCGCCAGCCTCTGGTCAGTGTTTTTCCCTGATGTCAAAAATGAAAAACTTCGAGCACTCACCCACCACCTGCCCTCCCGATGTTCTTGTCCTGCGGCTATCGCTATCAGCGATCCGTCGACAGAAAATCGAACGTCGTTTATGAATCCAGTCTGAAACACCGTTATCATAATAAGGCAGCTTCACGTGGGAATATATTAAACTGCCATTTCAGAACAATGACAATAAAAAGCGGTGTCATTGACGCAAGACTCGATGCATTATTGCTTCGGGTTTGACGCACTCCGAAAAGAGGAATGCTATAACTTTGGCTTGTATGGACACACCTACTGTTCTCAAATAGTTGAAACTTCACTGAAAAAAATTGATGGTGAACAAGAAATGAGCGTCGATGCAAACTGTAAATCAAAAGAAAGCAGAAGAAAAAAAGGAGTGAAAAGAAAAACAATAGATAACACACCACTTCATAAGTGAACACCAGTGAAATACTTTTGAAATCAGCAGCAATCTTCCATAACTTCAACTCGCCATCGTCTGAACCGGTTGCCGCTAAATCTGAAACACCGGAGTTTATCGAAGCATACAATTGAAGAGGCACTCAGAATAGAAACTAGTAATACATTGGCCACTCTTATGCAAAAATCTCATCGGGAGTCAAACTCGCAAACTCTGCGTCATTCCCACGATTACCATCACGAGGACACATCGAAACGATAAAACTAAATGTGAACACTGGACAACCCGCCAAACATCAGGCAGCGTCATAAAATTTGAATTTGAACAATTTTCAGAAAAAAAAACGCGGTGCGATCCCAGCTGAGATCCCACTAATAGGTTGGTGCATAATTAATACGGTTTTTCCGCCATCTTTTTTCTCATTGAAAATAAGGCTTCTTGGACGGTTTTTTTTTCATGGAAATGATCCTCTTCTTCCATTTAGAAATGGTGCTATCGAAAATCGTATCCACATTCACCATCTCATGCTCTACCAGGTAGGAATGCAACATAGTCATTCCGCGATCTCAACGGAATTTTGGCAGAGGAAAAATCGGCAGGGCCACGTAAAGAAATGTTCGAGTAGTTCATGTAGGGAGATACAATCCTACAGATGGAGAAAGAAGAGCTGGAAGATCAGATTTCGACGACCAAGAACTCTAGGAAACAACGGGAAGGGAAGGAGGGTCGATTGACGAGGTTCCTCGAAATCAAGCCTGCTCGTTTTGGTGCAGAAAATCGGTGAAATTCGAACATTGTTTCTGTCTGAGAGTTCGTATGGACCCGTTTAGCCAATCTCAGTGCTGTTCTGAACCTTTTGAGGGGAAGAAGCATGATCGAATGGTTTATATCGAAGAGTTTGGGCAACAATCTCGCTGTCAAGCTTTCGTCTTCTTCCACGCTGCCCAAAATTCCTAGTGTTTGGAATTTGATGGCCAACCTCTTCTTTGCTCATCTGCTAAGCTAGTTCCTTATTAATATGAACAATCTTCCAATTTAGCCTTCCTGATTGGTCCACCTTTGAAAAGATCGCTGAGATCGCGAAATGGCTGTGTTGCATTCCAACTTTTCCCAAAGTGATAGAGCATATTATGACTAATGTGTATGCGGCTTTCGATAGCACCGTTAATGGGTGGAAAAGATGATTGTTTTCATTCAAAAAACCATTTCGAAAACTTCAACTTAACTAGAAAAGAAGTCGCGAAAAAAAAACGGCATTGATTATGCACCAACCTAATACAAATAACAGAATGACAAGGCTCATAAAAGGGCATGAGGGGATCGAAAAATCGAGGAAAGTCTTCTACAGTGTCTTCAGAAGATTTCTCAAGATTTCTTTCTCAAAATCTTCAAGGTTCAGTTGGTGCAGCAACTCACAAATATGTCCGCACCTCTCACTCCTACTTGCCTACTACTTCCTACATTGCCAATTACGGAAAAATAGGCTTTCCTACAAAAGATTTGAACACAATTGTATTTCATTCATCATGCAACAATTGGCCAAGCAAAAGTGGTAAACATAAGTAAACTACAAATTCATATCTAAAGCACTGCAAGAATTTTTGTAGTCGTATTTTCAAACCAGAACAATTATCGCTTCTTATTTCACGAAGAATCAGCCGCAATGTGAGAATCACTACCCTTTACACGCTTTACACGCACGAAAAACTCACCAGAGAACGGCACTGCGGAGATACAAATAACCCATCTCGGATCTCCGGGTGCTCGCAAACCATGTGTGAGCTGTCGCACCGCAAGAGGTTTCTTCTTCCATATGGACCAAACACACAATGATCTGCAAGAAAGCGGATATGGCGGCAAATCTGAAACAATGCTTGCGATATGTAGCAACAAGCTTAGCTAAATCGAAGCTATTCCCAAACAGGAGCAGGAGGACAACAGAATCGGAGGAATAACAGCTCGTTCATTCACTGAACAACAAGAGGATGTTCAGATCACTTGATGTACGTGATTTAGCAAACCACCAACAACAATGCATTGTCACGCATTCGCTCCAATGTAGAATTAAAGCATCATGATTTCGGTCGGAAAGCTTGGATCATTTGCATATTCAACAGATACGTCACGTTTGGGCAAATTGCTTCCAAAATAAATGCCAAGCAATTCAAATGCCAAGCAATTTTGACCTTTTGAGGAGCAAAACAATTACGGTAGATAATCCAGTCAGAAGCCAATTCTATAACAAATGCAGAGGTGAATTCAGTGGCAAAGTGGCATCAGAATATCGAACGAAATGATAAACACTGCCAAATAAAATGTTCAGTTTATTTTTTAAAAAAATGTAGAAGTATGCTTTGGTATGAAGAAAGAATTCAAGATCAAACCAATCACTGAACTGCTGCGGGTTCACGATTGGTGAGTATAACAGTTCTTAAAGAAAGCTGCCAAGAAAGGTATTCACCACTTCCATGTTGCGGTTAAGACGCTGTCAGTAACATTTTTCAATAATTGCCAGCAAGCACAACAATGTAATTCAAACTTTTAGTCTTTTAGTTCTCATCTTTAGTCCTCAACGTGTTAGTCTTCCCACCCCACTTCGCAATTTGGAACGGTTTGCTAACTTGCCCTTTTTTACAAAGATAACGACGCAACAAAAATAACAATACCATTAGTATTCGTCTCAATGTTTAGGACATATTCTTAATCCTGCAGATTAGAGTCCGGAGTGAGTTAAGGGAGAACAAGGGCATGCTGGAAGTGGTCAAAGTGGTCACTTATTCAGTTAAAGACAATAAAGCAGCTCTAAAACCATTTGGGAAATTCTCTTAGTTACAAAGGTGTCAAAGGAAGAGAGTAATGATTACAAGCAAAAAAAGCGTAAATCTAAACTACTTAGTCATGTTAGATGTATTCAGCCGTTCGTAGTTAAATTGCGCGTCCGAGTGGTCCCGTAACTTCTTCTTCAAAACCCGAGCAGAATTCAATATCGATAAAGCAGCAGAGCTCTTGTGCTTCTGCTAGTACCGAAAATACAAATGAAAGTAGCAGCCAATACGCGCAAGACATAATAATCGCTGCAATTTCAGTTCATAAAATTTCATCCTGGACAAAATAGAGGGGAAAAAATTATCGTTGTATTGGGTATTAAGAAAATCCCTTGCGCTTTTTATCAGTCACAGTGTTCGCCGCCACTTCACCTATAGCTATGTGTCATATACGATTCGAACACGCTTCTCAAGCTCTACAAGTCCCAAAGAAAGACCATTTTTCTTGTGTTCTTAGCCTATAATGTGGAGTACTAAGTCCATGAAACACACCGTTACCAAAACCTGCCACATCTGGCATTCAGCTGAAGCTCGAAAGGCCGCCAAAACTGCACAACAGAGCTACGCTTCTGATATCATGAAAGAGACGTCACGCTCACAAAACCGCTCACTAGCGATCGAGTTCATTGAAAGCATGTTCGGTGTCTACGACGCCAACCACTTCGATCAAACAAGTTTCTTTCGCGAAGGCTTGTAAATTGCCAGAGAGGAATCATGTGGTCTAGGTAAGCATCATCCTTCTCAAATACATCGTTTAAATGGAGCAATTTAACTGAAACAATCCAATCGCAAGGACATTAGACAGACAGACATCCTACTTGGCCCCGACACTAGCAACATCGTCAAACTGGCCCTCCTAAACTGGCCCTCCTGGAGCCGGACTGAATACATACTTTCAAGTTTATATTCTACCTAGTTTACGTGCTCGAACAGCATCGGATACACTTTGGTATCTATGAACAGTGAAAGGAAACGGTCTTCTTCGTCAAGGTAACATTTTTTTTCAGCCTGGAAATTAAACCGGTCGAATCCTCGAGCATTCTGATGAGGAAGTCATTTGTAGAGGAACCAAAACGCTCTCGGAATGTAAGAGCATTTTAGGGGAGGAATGACAAAGGGACGGAGGAATCACGGCTGGGAAAAGCGGAAGAACTTATGTTAACACTCAATACGTAGCCAGCATGGGAGATGGAGCAGGAAAAGGGAACATGGATCGATTCGGAGAAAAAATAGACCGCAGATAAGAAAGATTTGAAAAGAGGTGTCAAGAAAACACAAGAATGCCATTCAGCTCTTTTTTTTACATTCAAGACAGAATCAGAGTGAATTTCTGACAGCACAATAATGGCAAACGAGGAAGACATATTCAGAGACGTCGCAGCAGTAGAGTCACACCCATTGGAAAAAAAGGCAACTAAAGAGATATGATTTTTAAGATGACTACAGGGATGAGAACGAAAGAGCAGAAGTTTTCTTGAAAATGAATAAAGCTAGTACCAAGACATGCATAGACGTTTATAATGCTTCAGGTCTTCACGCACAAAACAACATTACACTCCCAGCGTAGGATCTCGATCAAGGACAAGGCATCGCAGACCATGCAAATGCTCATTTAATTGTCAAGAAAACGGTCGAACAGAATGGGAGTGAACGCATGACTGCCACCGTCTGGAACTAGGACGACACATCCAAAAAGAATCCCCGATACCGATCTACGATCCGTAAGAGAACTACCCACAAAAACGCAGCGACACTTAATCGTATCGCTACAAAACTGAAGATCATTCAAGGATTCATTCATAACACATATATTTGAACGGACCCTAACAGAATAAGCGAACAGTTTTGAGGAGCACAGCCACGCAAGGATTGAAGATAGAGGTCAACGTTATATTTGATCCTGAGCAATAAATTGACATTCGAGACCAGGTCGGCACACTGACTTCAGCGATAGGCGTGAAATGCTGCCAAATGGTCAAAGAAATGTCCTATGATGGCCCAACCGATTGTGGTTTGTACCAGTGATCCATGTTTAATGTGTGTAGTGAACGCGTACAGCTAAAAAAACCACGCAGTAGCAACAGCTCATTTATGATGAGGTACAGGTCATTCTTCACGGTCGCCGAGAGAAAAAAAAAACATCAAAAACACACGGTTCTCAATGGTTTCAAGGCACTTCACGTATAAAACTGTTCTCTGCAGCTTGGACAGATTTTCTCTCAATATTTCTCCAGGACAATTTCTGAGATGAGACTTTAAGGTTAAGAATGAGATTTTCCTCATTTATTTCAGTAGATAAAAGCACTCCACCATTAAGGCTATATCCGATTGACAAGAGTGAAAACCCAGCGCTCGTCAAAACCTGAAGAGTGTAAGGTACTGGGTTGTCTTAAAAATGATGACGGCTGGCCGTTTCTAAGCTGCACATTATATGAAGTATGACTGAGGTCAACTTGAGGTATTTCCTCAGAGTAAAAACTTGTGATTAGCACGATATTTATAGTGCTACCCTATTTCCGAAAGGCAAAAAAAAATCTGGACAATGGAAGACGAAAATCTGCAGGTGGGCAGTTTGACCAAACTGTAATTCATGGTTTCTTTTTAGAGTAGGAGCGCGTTTGTTGCTTAAAGAAGTTAGTGGTCTTTCAGAACAAGACTTAGCGAATCAGATGCATTGGGCAGCTGTTCACTTATCCGAATCGAGGAAATTTCTTTGTGGATCAGTGTCAACGCGTGTGGACGAGCATTAACCTCCAGTTGGGTTGGATTCTTTGGCTGAGCAAGATTGGATTACTCTCAACAAAATCTCGATACTCAGGCATTAATTGTGGCAGGCGTCATGGAACACCAGAGAGAAAAGCAATGATATGACGATTATCCGGATTTCGATATAATAGCAGGTAAGGGCGTTCCGCAAAATAAGAGAACATGCATAACATGTATCTGCCCTTTTTGCTCTAATAGTGCTGAAGCGATGGACTGTGACTGCAGCAGATTGTCAGATTCTACATAGAATGAGGTGTACCAAAATGAACAATATACAGGAAAGCACAGTGTCTGCAATGGTTTGAGACTATGTCGTGCCAGGAAACTCCAACAAAATGAAAAAGGCAAACATCGATGAGTGTTGCCGCGATCAAATACTAAAAAGGAATATGAACAGAAAACTTGACTAATGATGCATTTATTCTTGAGCATCGATATGGAAGATTCAAAATCACTCATTGAGTACCACACCATATTATGAAGCCCCGTGGATCATACAAATGAAAGAGATATCCACTTATAAAAGAGAGTAGGTACTTCTGGCCATGCAGTCCAACGAGCACAAAACTGAAGCGCAGCGAAAATGGAAAAGCGGCGGGCGCTGCGCCGCTCCATAGATTGCACAGTGACTCAGCTGCTGAATCGCGTATTTTTCAGAGCAAACAATCGGACAAAACAGCGCCGACGACGTTCACACAGATGACGTTGCCGTCAGTTGCAAACACGCTTCAAATCAATAACCACCTCAATCCGTGCACTATTTTCAAGGATTCATTGTAATGACGAACTAAAACGACGTTAAATGTTCATCTTATCTTCTAAGATACTCTCGCGTGAAGGAAAAACGTCTCAGTAAGGTCAAATTACGTCAATTGATGAGTAAAATTTTGGATGATTCTTTCGTATTCACTAGTGATGCAACACAAAATATGCAAAGATTCCGCAACACATATTCAATATGTATAGCACGTATAGCACCGGCAAGGTAACGCTTGAGAGAAGATAGAGAAAATTTAGTGACATGGGAAAACGTTCAATTTATTCATAAGACCGGGAAATGTGAGGCCTTCTCTTTGAGAAATACGAAAGTGCCGGAGTGGAAACAAACAAACCATAGAAAATACGAAAATATCAGAACGTGAAAAGTGGTTAGGTAGGAGCTTGATTGCACACGATAAGTGCTTGCATGAGCCCCTTCTAAAACCAATTCAACAGCTATTCTTCAAAAAAAAAAACCAAGTCAAACCTTCCCCATTACTACGGAGAAACAGTGCTCACGAACTAACGTAAGCCTGAGAAAGATTCCTCGCGGGAAGAAGCAGTGGTTCAGGACTCAATGCCAAGACTAAAGAACAGTCGAATTTGGGATATACTAAAAGACTTTTTGTAGAGTTGTGAAAAAGATTCAAGCAGTCCGATGAATTCACATCATGAGGGTGAGTGGAGTAACAAAGTTTAGCACGGGTTCCTAAACAGTCTCCCCCACTAACCTTGCAATTAGAGCTGTAGAGGTAAAAAAATTGTTGCGATCCTTCTATTGAATTCCATCACAGCGCCGATATTGTAGGCAAAAGGGCTCACCACTGGAAATCTGGTTTCTCTCAGGCAGTTCGTGATTAGCTTAGCCAAAACCCAGATTCAGCTAAGGCAAAAACCTGAACAAGAGAGCTCGACCGAACCAAAAAGTGGGCTTGTTAGCAGCGAATCCTTCGCGCGAACAAAGACGATGCACCTGCAAAGTGGACAACGAAGCAAATACATAGAAAACAAGTTCTGTCCCATTCTTCGTTCCTGCTTCCTAAACCGGAGCAGACGCAGAGGTGGCAGAAGATCTATACAATAGTTCTGCATTGCTTTATTTTGAAATGTGAACATCTATGCTAGTCATAAAATACTCTATGAAAAAATCATCCGCAAGAAGAAGACGAAGAATATCATGGAATTACAGTGAATAAATGATTTTGAAGCATGTTCTATTATTGGTGCGGCAATTACGATGAGAGTAACCCTTTTGTGAACTTGCACAACACAATTTTCACAGCGTGCTTGTAAAAGGTGGGAAAAATAAGTGTGCACACCTGAAATATGTATGCTAAAGAAATAAGATGTAGTGTATTTAACACGATTGGGCTGAATAAACTTCCACAAATCCCTGTTGTATGATACAAATGGAATGACATAGAGCAGAGCGTAAAATCAGTGTTACGGTCCGGTCCCAAACTGTAGAAGTTTAAGCATGCATTTGCGTACGATCGCTTACGCACGCAGCCCCATGCGTTGCATCACGAATGTCAATGGATTGAACTCATTGTCGCGAATTTGATAAGGGCCCTGCTAAAAGAATGCTGAAATCAACATTAAATTGCGAGCTTTATAGGCGCATAGGCACTTACAGGATATTATGAGAAAAAATGATGAATGATGTTTAGAAAAGCATAATCAGTGGACTAGCGCTTCTAGATGTAAGTATTTGTTAACAAATAAAGTACTGTCTAATCCATCATGGAAAGGGAAAGCGTAGTAGTATCCACAGAAAAAAAATAATGAAGCAATGAAAGCACAAACGCTAGAAATTTGTTCTCTCTTCACAGGAGCAATACAGCATTGGCCTCTACAATGTGTACTTATTTGCTGAGTGATGGCAGCATCCACTTTCAGAAAACGCGCTAAAGCACGAATTCCATCACCATGCTAATGACAGCACATGACTCGGTTCCCTCGGATTAGTGATGAAACCTGATTGACTGGCTCCTAGCAACACAAGCCAGACCCATTACACACTTCATGCATATCTTGTAGCATAAATCTGAAAGCGCCTCTTTCTCTCGTTTGTGGCTGGAATTTCTTTCACACAGCATTTCAAACCAAACCGAGGTGCACTACGTGCTACTCTTTCCTCTTTATAATGCCGTACGCAACAGAGGAAAAGCTAGGGAAGTGCCAAAACAGAAAAGAATAACAAAAATGACTTAACCATTACCTACAAAAACAGATTATGACAAGTAGGAGTAATTAGACAAGATTATGGACATCAGAAAAAGCATACATTACCATAAATACCATACTTCGGGTAAATCTGGTCCGTGCTTTTGGTACAACAAATCTAGGCAGTACAACTACGTACAGGCAGAATGCTGCTGTAACAATGAAATTAGAAGGAACAGTTTTTGAATTCTAGAACGATCAGTTTTTCTTCACAGATCATCAGATCAAGAAAAAATGATGGAAAAGGATAAAAGTTTCCAATAGTCGCAACGAAAGAGCACAATAAATGTGAAGTTGATTTCATCTTCGAAATTTAATAAAAATTAGGTTTTTTCATAACGCATGTGCCGATCCTTACTTCTGAAAAATGGAGAAAGTACAGCAAAAGCAATTGAAGAAAGCGATAAGAACGGGCATATGAAGCAACAATACGTTCATTATATAACAACAATTGAAGAAGAACGAAGCCTGTGCACATGTTGAGCAACTTCAAGGAAGAAAACCTCCTCCTTCCAAGGTTTCACCACATAATAGAAATTGATCCTCAAATCTCTTCTTTTGTTTGAGATACAAAAAACTCTCCTATGATCGCATTTTTGAAAAAGTGGACATGACCGCATCTAGGTCAGGCGGTGTTGGAAAACGCAGCGCGTGACCGCAGAACAAACACAATTGAGTTATGAAGGAGCATGCAATACAACTGGCCAAACATCAGTCCTTCCATACATAATTTCACTTCTTCAAAGCTACTACGACAACGTTCAAAAGCAGCAATAATTTCTTTGGATACGGCATCCAAGTCTCAGCACTGTAAAGTAGATCGTGAAGAATGAACACTGATCGAGCTTATCAGGACAGGGCAATGATTACGACAAGCGAAGCGAGCGCACAAGGCAAAATTCACACGGCGAAAAATTGATTTCGAAACTCCACGGTAGCCGGCTACAATGAAACTCAAAAGGCAATAGTAAGTGTGGAAATGAATGAAAATTGTGCACCCTCAGAGTGAAGAGAAAGAGAGCCAGAAAAGAAAGCAAAGTCAATGATTCTGTCTCCATCATCTTCAAAATCAAAAACTTCGGTCACTAGGTGCTCACGAATTCGAGGATTTCAAGGAAAAAAAGAACAGTACGCAGATGCAAGAAATGGATATTGTACGCAGAATTCAGCATGAAATTTCATGGAGCAAGAAGATGGTGGGAAATTAGAAGAGTAGCAGAACCTTACTATGCAAAATGATGAAGAATTCCATGAGCAAAGAACAGGCGACATAGAAACTCTGCATTACAGTGGCAGCGTCAGCGGAGAAATACACCCCAAATCCTGTAACAAACAGGTACTCAGCTGATGTCCACATTATCACTTTGTTCTTTGAGCGGTTCCTTGTTTCTTTTCTTTCAATCCTGCATAGTCTACTTGACACTGTACATGGATTGTATTCGAAAAAAAAACGCTTGAACATTAGTCGATAACAATGGGAGAATATTTTCCGTTTCCGTTTGAAGGAATAACACATTTGTTTCCCAGCTACGTCATCGCCGTAACCGGACAGTTCTCCACTTCCTGCCGACAATGACAAACAATTCCATTAGGGAGCTAGTTTCGTGGGCATGATAGGTCTTTAGAGCGTTTATGGTAACAGCACCGTAATTCATCAAAATTCTACATGTTATAGATGAAAAATAAGAACAATAGACTTTCAACTGCAATATATGAATTGTTGTTGTTGCAATCAAAATCAAAGGTAGAGTAGCATTACAGAAAAGAACTGTCGTGGCTAGATAAATTTAGCAATTAGGCAGAAATCATAATACTTAACAATGAGTTCTTCTCGTTCATATTAAATGAGATGCTATGTCAGTAGCATTGTGGATAACGAAATTTTCGAAGTAGATAGCTGGACAATAAAGTAAAATTAGGACCGATCCAGTCAAGTTCGCTGCTCAATAGGAGTGGATCGCTCACCATTAAAATGGCTACTAAGACTAGTCAAGAGTAGTCAAACCATGTGACCTCTTTCGATAGAGTACAAAATTCAGGATCATTCTAATGGTGTGTCCGTCTTCTGATTCTGCGAAGAATTTTGCTAATAGACTGATGAAGCTCATCGAACAATAGCTCCACTTCTTACATGTCTCAAATCAATCTTTCTACAAACATGAATCTGGATAGGAATAACAGCGTTCATAAAAGTATATAAAGAGCATGGCAGAGAAGGCTTACTGTTGTTCTTCACACCCAGTGAAGAATTATGCATGAGCAATCTATGTCATGTGCATTTTAAGAATGAGCAATCCTGTATTTTTATGACGGCTTCATCTTAGAGTTCAACGCCCATAGGAATAACGATGAAGAGAGCACATTGGGAAAACACTCAAGCACCACCTTTCCAACAAATGATGCGAGGAGACTGATGAATAACGTAGATGAGTGATCAAGAAATAGAACTGCCTCGGAGAGCTTTTCTTTCATACCCTTTATTGAAGATGTGTGAATAGACAGGTCCGAAAAAAATCACGCAGAAAGAGAATAGAGATCATATATAAACGATTAGCAACGTACCCGTCAGCAGACCCCGACACAAAATGTTCGTCGTTGAGCATCGCAACACAGTCCATGCTGACACACGCAGAATATCCATTGAAAAGCTGCAAAAGATTGCATATGCACACGCAGAATAACTATTGAAAAGCTGCAGAAGCCTGCATACAGAAAGTGAAGAGGAAAGAATATGCAATGGAATGGAACAAATCACAGCAACAGAGCGATTACATTGAAAGGAAGCTAACGTTTTCGGAAACGATTGAGAAATGATCTTACAAGAATGGAATTAGGGCAAGCAACATTTGGCAGGATGTAACGAAAATTGCCAAAGAAAATGTTGAGTCTATAATAGAAAATGATGCTTAATTGGCAACTGACACAGAATGTCGCCAACAAGTCCTCCATTCGAAGAAACTTGAGAAGTAGCCCAGCACGATCAGGAATGTCACGAAGTATTAAGCCCCACCCAAATCGCAAACGAAAAAGTACTCTGGAACATACCAGGTCTTCACGCGTCCCCAATTCTCCACACTACACAAGAGTTCAAATTTAACCGAAATCCTCGAAACCGCGCAAGTGCACATGTAAGTACTCCTAGAAGAACACTTCAAGGCACTTGTTGGAGAGCATTCCCACTTCTTAAGCTCAGAGAAGGACAACGATATCGTCAAACTTCAAGAGCTGTGAATAGGGAGTGCCGACGAGTGCACAAAGTGGTACTCTCCGTTTTTGTGAACGCGTCTTCGTTTTGCAAAAAATCCCCTCAGCTAAATACCAGCAAGAAAAACACCTGTGGGCCTGATGTGATAGAATTCCTCAGAAATCGAAGACGTGTTCAAAGACATGAAGTATTTTTCGGGATTTTTTCCGAGTTCGTGTGAAGTCTTCATGTACACGGAAAATTCCAGTGGGATCCTTCGATTACAGGAGGAAAATAATTCGTCACTAGAGCGCAGCATTATATGTGGTAGGGACAGTGTAGATACTGCTCACTGGATCCTGCTACTGTTTCCTCGACATAGCACAGCCCAAGTTTTGATAGCCAAACCACCATGTGCTGGGCTCGCAATCACAACTAATTTTCAGCCCAGATTTACAACATTTTGCCATAGTGAACCATAGTGCTTCTATAGACCTACCAGCTGACTTTCATCTTCAACCTTCCATAATCGACAGCTTCGATCCTGCCGGCCAGCTGTGACAACTCGCTGCTTTTGCAGTGCATTAATTGCCACAACAGCGTCCTGGTGGCCATACATTGTATCCACTAATCCCATCTGGTCCAAATCCCACAACTAAAGTCGGAAAAATATTAATGCGAAGAAAGGATAATGATGACACACTGGAAGGAAAATGATGTATCATATTGAACATGAAGGCCACTAACCTTTACAGATCGATCACGGCTGGCACTAAACAAACAATTTGTTTTAAGTTGAAAGCACAACGCTGTAATTGGAGCTCGGTGTCCTTTGAAATCCCGTACGTGATTCAGGGTCGCGAAATCCCAAATCTGGAAGCAAGGGAGGCTTCTGTGAAGATCTTCTCAGGCAATAGAACTTATTAAAGGTCACTACATAGGATTCTCGCGATGTATACAAAGTTCCTGGCCAAACAAAAAGTGGTGTACTTTTATCAATGGACAATATAACCAACTAGTAGGTCGTATCCGTTTCAACATTCCAATGCAATTTTATCTAACCCCCTCCCGCAAAGAAGTAACTATTTGATAGCACCAAAAGCATAAAAAATGATCGATCTCAAAACTTTTACACTAGTAACAGATAAAACAACGCCAACTCACCGCTGCCGAGATGTACATCAAATCTATAGGCATAAAAAGAATGGGATGATTCGGGAACTTACCTTGAGTACAGCATCATATCCACCAGAGGCAATGAATTTGCCATCCGAAGATATAGCAACAGCAAATATGTGACCATGATGTGCTTTCTGATCGTCACCACCGTTCTTTGTCCGTCTAATTGTTCCAACGATCTTACGAGTCGAAATGTCATCTTCAAAGAGAATTTTAAAAAATTTGATTTAAATATGAGGAAGACGTCTTCTTCACATTGAGAACCCACATTTCACTATACTGGATTCTTTTCCAGAACTGACCACATATTTCCCGCATGGAGAAATCGCAACACACAAAGGTGTAAATCTGAATAAAACAAACGTCATTTCGAAACACTCGGTGGAAGTACATGTCAGGCAATCAAATCGGCAAAAATGTAAGATTTCAGTAGAAGTTCGAACCTGTGCGCTTTGTGCACCACTTCCTCCTCGTCTCGAAGCTCCGCCAGGTCAGCTAATTGCCTCCGCAAGGTTCCAGATTTGATAGCTGCGTCTTCTTTCAAGGTCTCTCCTATTTCCTGTTCAGTTTTGCCGCTATCCTAAAATTATGTGATGGGAAGTGAAGTCTTTTATCTTGGTGGGAGTTCGACACCCGTAAATAAGAAAATCCTAGATGGTGCGCAATAGGGACACCACAATACAGGCGGAATTGAGAGCAGTGAAGTCTGGAAGAGGTGGAAGCAGAGAAAAAGGGAATTACATGTAGTTTTTGCAGATACTCCTTCGCCTTCAGTCGAGCGATATCCTCGATTTCATATTCGCCTTCACTAGCATCCGATATGCGATCATTTCTTATTGCCACCTATGAAGAAATAAGTTAGACTACTAGTTTTTGAAATGGGTAAGTTGGTGCCGCACTTCATCTTCATCTGAGCTTATTTCCGTCTTTTCCATCATACGTCGCCGTCGCGTCAGCCTAGCTTCCTTGTCATCGCCATCTTTGAGACCCTGCAATGGACTGGATGAGTACTGTGACAAGACTTACCTCTTGGTAATAGCAAACACTAGAAAGAAAAATGATTACCAAGGGAAAACTAACCCGCTTAGAAGCCATTTTCTTCCTTGGTGGACCCTTCGTTGATGATAAGAAGAATGCCGGCATTCTAATAATAAACGCTCCAGAGAGAAACATGATCACGAAGTGATTTCCATTAAGGGTTACAACACAGTAAACCATTTAGCGAGGAATGAAGAAGGTAAGAACCAATGAAAAGCATAGCATTGGAGAATTTGGTAAGTCTTCATCAACAAAACCATAACAAAATTATAGTACAACCGTATAAAAATATGTATACACTTAATGGAGGGTGGACGCGTCATGATGATGAAGACTTTGACGGAGATTTGTTCTGAAAGAAAATACTATTACACAGTACCTATCGATATCACAAAAATTTAACTTCCCAAAGAATGTATGAGGCAACGAAAACGGAATGAAAAATCAGCGCGTTTAGAAACTATTCGGTGCACCAGAGAATAAACTTGAACAACTAGAAGTGAATAGCGAAAGATATCAATTTTAGAAAATGTGAGCGAAAAAGATGACTGCTACGGACTAAATCAAAGATTTCTCCCATTTGCATGTGTTCTTATTGTACATATGCACCATGATATATCTTATCTTCTTAGTAGGAAGTTTCCACAAAACGTTTTGAATGAAGGTTCACGGACGGTTTCCACCCGTTTGCGGAAAGCAGGAACATAATAGCAAAACAGCGGTGTTCGCAGACGAAAGCGAAATGATGTAAAGGTGGGGGTAGAGGGTGGTACCGGGCAATCCAAAATTTGAAGCAAGACCTTTTCGCATAGTCAAAACATTAGAATTATTACGGAAATATTCAAAAATAGTAGTAAGACTGACGGATAGAAAATTAGCTGGCAAAAAAGTTTTACACATCATGTGGAGTGATTTTATGGAAAATTTCGACATAATAAGTAGGAAAAACTTCAATGCACGTTTGAGAAAATTTTGAGAGGGAAACAAACCTTCAATAAGTCGACAACCACTTCGGAGAGCAGATGAGCCTTCAATAATAGATTCCTCATCATTTTGAAGTTCCGACCATTTGCTTCCGTCCACTGTTTAATGACTGCTGCACAGCACTCCTCACTCTGAAATCAGTCGTCAAGAAGAAGTACATCAAATTAAAAGGAGTAGAAAAACCTTGGTGACGAAAGAATGTAATCAGAATTGAAAGTAAATGTCTTACCGTTTTCCCCTTGATTTCATCAAGCTTTTTGTTGTTCACCTCCATCGCCTCGGCCAACACTTTCCACTGAGGAGCCAATATAGAGGATAACTTGGATAGTGTAGAGTCGCTCATTTCATAATCTGGGCTAGGAGAAGCAGACCTAAACGGTGGATGGACAAAACGCGGCAAGGCGAGAATGTTCACAACTGGCACGAACCCTTCAATGCCATTAGAACGATTTCTTAAGAGAGATTCTTCAACAGCTTTCTTGGCTTGCCTTTCTTCGCGTTCCTGTAGCTCGTCTCGGAACTCCTAGAAAGTGCCTTTTGTGATTTAAAAACTATATATGAAAGGAAAAGAAACCCCATACCTCCATGCCCTTTCCAGTCTTCAAAATTACATTATCCAAGAACAATGGTATATTTAGCGTTTGTTGAGATTGGGCAGAAATGTATTGCGAACTCTCTGCCATTAGAAGACGACATGCCCGAAACTGGAATGCTGGATCACGGGTTGACCTAAAAGCTCGATCTATAATGAGAATAAAACAAACAAAAACCGCACGAACAATGCACTCGAAATGCAGACAGCTTCCATTGCTGGCCTCACTAGCTTCGTTTCCCCTCAAAGTAAATGATTTCAAGGAAAAAAAAAAGAATGAAGGAGAGTTGAGAGGGAAGGGAAATAAAACCACGCGACCGTAGAAGGCTCCTCGTGATTTGTGTAGCCCTGCACTCACTTGTACTGGTCCTCTACTTGCTGCTCAGGATCAAGCTCATCAATCGGATCACGAAGAAATTCTGCCAATGAAGGAGCGAACTTCCTGAAAATATGAAAGTAGGGAGATGGTGAACGCCTTCAACTTGAAACGTATTCTAAATAAGTATTATGTACCGCTTCTCATTTTTACATGCCTCTAGGAGATTCGGCTGGATGCTCCATAACTTATTCAGTTCTGTACTTCCAACATCTACGACTGCAGGATTGAAAGTGGTTCGTGGCCTTCTAAAAGTGGAACTTATCAGGAAACCAGGAAAGTAGTGAGTTTAACACAGTTCCATATTCAAAAACGTCTTCGGCCTGTGAAGATTACTAGTAGATTAACAGAAATGTGGGGAAAAAACACCACAATCAACTGATTATCAAGAAAGCAGGCACAGAACACCTATTTCTTGGCTCTCGTTGACATACTCTTTACAGAAATATTGTAATGAAAAGATTAGATAGGAAACATTGTATTTCACACATAAATGGTCCATTCAACTTACTTCTTGTAAGGCTGCATTGGCTGCTTATCAGCTAAATCCGTCATGGCTGGACAGGACTCGCTCTTCCACTTGGCCCATTCTAGCTCACGTTGCAGTATGTGCTTAAAGTACGACACTATTTTAGAAATTATCGGAGGTTGAGGAAAGAACTTATCTTGGGACTGACCAACCTTAACATTCTCGGCAAACTGGGCTCCTTTGGGATGTGTCTCGCGCAAGAGCCGGTAGCACTTTTCTTGGCTCTCGTTGACATACTTCGACTGATCATCAGTTAGGCTGGTATTCTTTCTAAAATATTCGGCTTATCTAAAGTCTCAAACTAAAGAAGGGAATAAAATTTGTATCTCTCACTGCTTGGGCCTGCTACTCATCAAATACTGGCAGAGAATGATAAACTGAATCAAGAAATACCGCCGAAATTGAGAATCATTTAGTTGCAGTTGGAGGAGCTGGAAGTAATCACTAATAGTAACTAGGATTCGAAGCGTAATCATGCGAAGAAATTACTTTTGGACTGGTTAGATACTTGGCGAAGTACGAGTCAGCTTCATCGATCAATTCGTGGAGATTCCCGGGCATCTGCAAAACGTTCCGTTCAGAAGTGCATGCGGATGTGATCTACAAGGCTAATCCAACCGCAGATCGCTTTCTTCCGTTCTCGTCGTCATCGTCCCCGGACTTCTCCAACTTATAACTTGAAAATACGCCTAGTACGTCAGAAGAGTTCTATAAAAGAAGATAAATCAAAATTTCATAGAAATTCGCGTTTTCCGGCTAAGCTAAAACCTTCTGGAAAACGTCCCAGTGCTGCTTGTCGAAACACAACATCGGATTGGAAAAGAAATCTTGCATCTGCCAGAACATTGAGTATAACGCATGGTCCACAGGAATGTTGATCTCCCTACAACTACACAATTATGGCAAAAAAAAAATGAAACAGAACCAATAAAAGATACCTACTTCGCTTCCTTGATCTCTCCTGTTTCGATTTCTTCGTCGGAACCATTAATGAGATCAACCGGTTGAGTTTCCGTCTAAACAATGAAGATAAAAGACTTGATAGGATGAGAGAGTGATAGTTAGGCATAAAGACAACATCTGCCAGGATTCGCATCAAGATCCATTCAGATCTATTCCGAACAAAACGAACAGCATTTTAGCTGTATGTAATTAAGGTATGGTAAGTTTCACTCACTGTATCAAATTTGGTTATATTCTGAGTATTGAAGTGTCCCATCAGGTTCAGACCAGACTTCTCACCCAACGGAAGATACCTTAGCAGAAACTTTGAACAAACCGCCACTTAACTCAGGAATAAAATGAAACGCTCAGCATGCCTGAAGATGAAGGCTGTGCTGAACGACTTGAAAACCAACCTACTCAGGAAAAACAAAATTCTTCCACAAAACGAAGTTTCAGCGCTTCTACTTAGCCTTTTAAGAAGGTCGTTGCACATCCGCAGTATTTGTGTTTGCGACGACTCTACAAGAGGTGACTAAAAGAAGATAGATTAATAGAATAGGGAAGCACTGATTGCTTAGAAAGAAACAACTACATCTCAGAGAAATGCAAGAAAGAAAAATTACAAACTTGTTTAAACTGGAACATGTTCTCCTCGAGTATGCCAAACAGGCGTTCGCATCTACCAATT
The DNA here is from genome assembly GCA_037903475.1 of Ancylostoma caninum. Classification (NCBI taxonomy): domain Eukaryota; kingdom Metazoa; phylum Nematoda; class Chromadorea; order Rhabditida; family Ancylostomatidae; genus Ancylostoma; species Ancylostoma caninum. The sequence continues at coordinate 1,145 of JBAJFG010000236.1, read as the reverse complement.
CCACTCACTTCGAACATATCTTGCAATGTCTGCACGGCAGTCTGCTTCACACATAATCCTAGGAGTAACTGATGAAGAAAACCCCATATTATCATTGAGATGTCCTAATGAGACAAGTGAATTGAAGAACACCAGACGAGTATAGATGGCGAAATAATTCAGAATCAAAATATAATAGTGATGAAGAAAAAAATCTGCTGCGAAGCAAAAGCCGAAGCGCACTAAGGTAAAATGTATTTACTTTGATTTTCTCAAACACTTCTTGATCACACCTCGTTTATGGTAACAACTACATATCAGAAGTAAATGATGAAACGGGAAAAAGTAAAGTAAGTGGCGGGAAGCGGATTGGTTCTCGTTGTTCCCTCACAAACATTTATGATTGTGCCATGTTACAGCCCAGATAAACCATGAAAATAACTCCGTGAAGCATTGCAAATACACTTACAAATACAACATGAAGGAAATTCTATCAAATCGCGTAGTTTGAAACAATAACAAATACGCAACCATATATTGCTGAGGATCACTTTTCCTTCTATTTTCCCTCACTGGCAATTTTATGCCCATACACACTGCACACCAAATAATCATGTAGGTCTCAAAAAAAAAAAAACACAAGTCAGTTCGTCGCATGTTCCTCAAAGCACCATTCACTGGTAAACTTGACATACCGTTTTTGCAAACATTCAGAGCAAATTCCAAATGTCGTCGGACATTTTCCTCGATAGTCTCATCAGGACCTCGCGCTATGTCCAGACCTCTTTCTCGAAGACGAACTTCAAGAAGGGAAGAGAAGTCTTCTTCACTGGAATAAGGGGTACTGGAGATGACAACATGAAGGGCTAGCGTTCAGAAGATCGACCGACTCATCGTAGGGGCTATATGGCAGCCAATTATTGGTTATGAAAGACACTAAATATCCACAGCATTTTTGGATGAGAAGTATCTTGTTACATAAAAGCGAAGCCGATAATCTCATTGCTCTCAAATCTGTTCACTGTTCCTGCTGCAAATAAGGTGTGGACATCCTCGAGCATAGTACATTGGTATGTCTTTGTGTACGGTCTACCACCTTATAGAACATTACATGCACGTCTTACCGGAAAAATGCATTACCATGACCTCACATGTACGTTTTAATG